>VWZF01004261.1:881441-981203 GCA_013396755.1 Sclerurus mexicanus
GGGCCGTGAGTGGGGCAGAGCCCTGGGGCTGGTGGGGCCGTGGGGCTGGCGGGCCATGAATGGGGCAGGGCCCTCACAGCGGCCCCGGCACTGGGGCCGGCCCCGCAGGGCAGCGTGTTTGGCACCCGCCCGCTGCGGTTAAGTTTGGCTCTTTTTAGCGTGGCTTAGTGGCCAGAGGTGTCGGTTTTTGCCTTTTTGAGGAAAACGCGGTAGACGGACAGGGATTCCTCGCTCTCCAAGTGTCATTGGCACGAGCTTTCCCCTTGAGTAAATGTAGTGGAACCATAGAGTGTCTTGCATTGGAAGGCGCCGAAGGGCGGAGTGCGAGCTTTATGTTTCTGTGCCATGTACGGGTTGTGGTATTTATGAGGCTCGACCGCTTCTTACAATGGGACGCGCGTATGTGTCTATGTATATGTATCCATGATCTCTTAAGTAATGAAAAGTGGGTAAATGTAATGTTTCAAACTAGAAAAAGAAAAGCCATTCTGCAGTTCCAAATGCCATTTTTAAGTTGCAAAATTTGGCACAGTGAATGCTGGTTGTAAACTGCGGTGAGGTAGTTATAACCTATGGACCTTTTTTGCCCTTTATGCTGTGCTTTATTTAATTTTTCAAGATCCCTAAGTTGTCTTATGTAATCCTACAAAGTTGCAGTGATGGGGTTAGAGTTCATGTGTTTCTGGTTCCTTTTATATAAGAAATTACTTAACATTCCACGTTTTAAAGTTTGCTGGAGTACTATGCAGAGTTGCCAGAAAACTGTTTCCCTTTTTAAAAGATTTCAGATTGATCTGTTTCTCAGACACATTTAAGTGCATATTGGTTACTGAGCAAAGTAAAGGAAGATACTGAATATCTGTTGGCTGAGGTCAGATGGAGGGGCATGATACTAATGTCTAATTTAATTGTAGTGGCCTTTATGAATTGGGAGAATTCTTGGGGAATTTACCATTTTTTCCCACTCAATGAACGGTTATTCGTGCATTGAAAAGAGTTTTGGGTAGCTGTTCTTTTCTGCTGTGGAACTTATGAATAAATATTGAACACATATTTAGTGTAGTTTTTCTTCCACTCTTCCTTTTTTTTAGTCTAACCCCTTAATCTGTGTTAGTCCTGGTAACAGAGTAGTTTGAGCTTGTTTTAAAACAGCTTTTTAACTTCAAGGTTCAATGAACTGTACTGTGATCAGCAGCCATTACAGGGCGTTGCTGTGAAAATTGGAACTTTAGAAAACTAAAATTTCAGTGTATGTGAGTTCCTCTGAACCAGTAACTTTTGTAATTGAAGATGGTTGTTAAGTACAACAGAATTCAGTCACCATTAACATTAATGCATCATGCTGAATATCTCATTACCTCGTGGTGTTCAGCAGTTTGTAAGTGACTCTCTTTATGTCTCATTTTATCTGAACTTTTGCTTCTTGTTTCCTATATGGTAGGAAAAGACAGAATTATATTTGCGACCAAGGAGGACCATGAGACACCGAGCAGCGCTGAGCTGGTTGCAGATGACCCAGATGACCCTTACGAAGAACAAGGTCAGTAGTGAGCAGAAGAATGGAAGTAAGAGTGGCACATCACATGTAAAAACAGTAACAACACAAAACAAACTTTATATGAGTTTTTAAAGGCTGAGGGCAACTGGTTATGCAGTAGATAAACACATAAACTCTTGGCAGTTTTAGCTCCCAAATTAGAACATCACAAATGACATGCTTTCCTTACAATGTTTTTTTTTCCTACACTTGTAATGATTTTTTGTAGTGGCCTGTTCAAATAATCAGTTGTTGGCATTTAGTTTTGCTTAATTGCCAGAGATATCTAGAAAACCCTTTTCCTTTTATTAACAAAGTTAGAGCTTAATCAGTGAAAACGATGGTATTTTTTCACTGACACCTTACAAATTTTAGAGAAGCTGGAGTGAGTTACATACCACTGTCATTGATGCAAGTTGCTCGGCTGCCTGTGTGCAGCTGAAATTGCCTAATTTGGTGATCTCTGAGTATCCAATTTACTACCAGTTATGTCTGGCTAATCCTGTATTATACTCATAGCAATATAATCAATAATTAATAGTAATATCTTTCAGCAGCACATGACAGGTAAGTTCAAATTACTGAGTTTTCAACTGTAATCGTCTTGCCTTGAGAGGATCTAAGTGTTTAGTGAAGACTGCAGTCCTTAAATGAAGTAGATCTAATCTGAAAATAGAGATTTAAGAGAGCAGAGTATTTCTGAGACCAAAACTTATAATATTCTGGTTGCACAGAGTTTATTTTAGATCATATCATTCACCCAATAGAAACAATCTTCCTATAGGGATGGTTATATAATTTTGCCCTAGATTAATAATTATCATGAACATCTGTGAATTTAGGTTAATTTTTTTCTCATTGTCTCTATGTTTGCAGGTCTTTTAGCTTCTACTCTTTTGTGTGAAATGATTTCATGAGTGGAGTAAATTCTTCACCCTTTTTGAAATTTTGTTAGAAAGTGAAAGTTACACCAGTGTCTCTAAGACCTTTAGAGGGCAGCATTTAAGCGCAGTTTAGCAGCTGGAGCACACACTCTGTTAACTGATACAGTATGTAGTGTAATTTCAATCAGATCTTCCTAAGTCATTAAAATAATTTTTCGTACATAGATTTATGTTGAAGTGATTTTGCACTTATCTGCCTATTTTTGCCTTGTTACGACTATATGTAGTCAATTATATATCTAAAAGTTTTGCTCATCAGCAGTGATTAGTCTGTGCAGTATTATAATGATCCAAATTAGAACAGTGAGAGAAATTCAGTTTCAGAAGGGTGATTAAAAACTGCAGTTTAGTGTCTTTCAGCAATTCTTCTACGTTGCGTTTTCAGGTAGGTTGCTTTGCTGGCTAAGACTCGACACCCAAACTGCCTATTTGGTGGAAACAGTCTATACTTTGGTGTTTATCATCACCTTGACCATGGAAATGGTGCTTCAGCCTCTAAAGATTTTGAATAAGGATCCCTGCAGGCAGTATGACATTTGTATCTGTTACTGCCTTGACCAGAATGGAAGATGGAACCTTAGCTGGAAAACAGTGTCTGAAGAGAGCTTGTTTTGAGGAGTACTTGTTCCTGTCAGTATTATGTGTGGAAATGAAACAAAATCTGAGTTTTGAACTCCTGTCTTAGGCAAATTTAAAATCCAGTTTTAGTCTGTTAACAGCCTCTAATGATCAGGTGGTAGAATTAAGTTCCCCATTCCTCTTCTGTGGCTTTCTGCTTCCTCTGAAAAACTGGAGACTGCTTGAAAAATAAGGCAAAGATACTTTTTCTGGATATGACATCTGGGGAACATGCAAACCCTTGGAGAGTTTATTGTTCACTGAACTGTTAAGTCACTTTATGTGGAGTACAGTTAAACAAAGTGGCCTGCTCTTTAGCTAAATACGTTCATGTATGCAGCACATGGATTCGTAGTGGTCCTATAGCTAAATGTCTATTTTTGACACTGTCTTTTAAGAGGAAAAGGAAGGGTGTCCATCTCCAAAGGACAGAGCGTAAAAAAGAGACATCCTACCAAAATGAAGAGTGTCAGCATAGCCAACAATTCTCTTTGTACGTCTGCCCTAAATGATTCTTTTCCTGGTTGTTCATATACCCCAAGTATTTAGTCTTGTGCCAAGTTTTTTTGGGTAATAAACTAGTCAAAAGAGCTCCTTCTTTGTTTTTTAAATGCCACATTCATTGGTTCCTTTTATGTGTATTTTGTTGGATATGGAAAGGCTGTGGTGAGAAGCAGAGGGCTTTTTTACCTAGCAGTTCTGCATTTACAGCATGTTAGGTCACTTGCTTCCTCAACAGTAGAGCAGAGAAGAAAAAAGAGAAAGCCAGAAGCTTGGTATGTCAGGGACACCTTACAGTGACAATGTGTGTCTGTGGGATTCAAAATGAGAAACTCTAAACTGTATTTAAATACTGTTAATAAGGTGGAGGGGGCTGTTGTTGGGTTTTGTTTGTTTGTTGAGAGCTTTTTAGCATGTAGTATGTCATTGCTATGTTTTAAAGGTTCTCTGAAAAACTCACTTAAATGACCTAAGGCTGCAGTGCATTAGATCCGAACAGAGAAACAATTGACATATCACAGAATGTAGCTACATCTAATGTGAGTGAAATCTGTGGGCAGGAAAGACATGGGCAAAATGGTTTGGAATATGTTGAAGTGCAGCAGCTGTGGCTTGCGTGGCTTTTATTTAAATGAAAATTGGAAAGGGCTTTGCTGCACGTAACATAACATGCAGGCTTTTCTAATTTAGCTTCTACTTTGAATAGAGGACTTGGTTTCCAGTGGTCAAATTCTGTTGTATAATTAACTATAATGATTCTTTTCATCTTTTCTGCTGTGCTATACAGACCAGTCATATCTGGGAAGCAACAGGTTAATTATATAGACCCACCATAATCTGCATTGTTTTCTAATACATCTGAAACTTTTATTTAAGGTTTTGTTTTTTTGTAGGTCCCTTTTTCATACTCAAGATAAACATGTAGTTTAGGGTTTTTTTTAAAGTTCTCATCTTGCTCTGTACATTAACAGACATTAGTCTTTGACTTGAGGCAGTAGATCATTCACGACAACAAGTGTTCTCTTTCCCTTGATAGAAAAGAAATTTGTATACTATTCTTATTTCTATCAATATTTTCTATTGTTGTTGCACTTAGGAGATTTTGACAGGCAAAATGTTAATGACTTGCTTTAAGCCAAAAACATTGAAAGAAAAGCCATATGAAATGGAAAGGCAGGCAAACAGGTAAGTTCAAGTTAGCATTTAATATTGCAGCATAGCTCACAGTTCACTGTATGTGCCTTTTGACAGCTGTGGCTGATGGAAACAAATTAAGAATTCATTTGCAGCAGTTTTGAAATAGTATTCTTACTGTAAAGCTCATTTCTAGTCCTATGTGTTGCAGATGGTGGAATTTAAACATGAAACATCCCTGGGGTTTTTTTGAGATCTTTGCTGCCATCAGTCAGAAGAATTTCTTATTTTATTAAGCTTATATGAAAAAGGCACTGATGAGTTTTATGCATGCAAAGTAATTTTTATTAGCATTACAGCTGTGATGGGAAAGTTGGCTAAAAGTGCTTATGGAATTGAACTTCAGACACAGATTGTTGCTGGTCTTTCCCTTCTGTTTTTCCAGACTTGCTCCTGTCATCTTATTTTAGAGACAGTTTTAATGTGGTTTCTACAGGGGACTGATGAAGCAAACCCTGTACTTTTGAAAAGTAACTTGATGAGTGATCAGATGTACAGGATTGTTTGTATGACTGGTGATGTCTTTTTCGTCTGTGCTTTCCATGTGTCTGTCATCTTACACTGTGAATCACTGGCAGATAAAGTTGTTACTGAAATGTTTGTCATATAACAGGAAGGAAACTTTCCTCAGAACAACAGTGGGACTTCATTACAGCAAGTACAAAGACAAGTGTTGACAAAGATGCAGATGGACCTGCCTCCATCCATGATATTAACAGATTCCATGAGCCCTGAGGGATTAGGCTGTGTGATGTCAGCAATCGATTGTTAACACAAGCCTTGATCTGCTATGATGTAAAAAGGGTTGTTTTTGCTTCCCCAAGTGCAGGCTCGAGTAGATTACAACCCACTGAATCAGTAAGGTTCAGGCTGCATTTCAAAGAAGTTTTAAGTCAGTTTTACTTTAAAATAGTAATCCTATCTGTTGCAGGCTTGTGTTTCAGGGAGAGTGATGGCTGAAATCTGTTTCCGATTTAATTGTGTTCTAAGCTGGCTGATACACTTACTCATTGACGTGTGAACTCTGCTGTGATTGTGAATGAGGAAATGCTTGCTTTATTCATCTGTATTTTTGCTTTGTTTTTTTTTTTAAAGCATGATTTCTGTGCATATAACATCTGAAACTGATGCTATTTCAGTGACCAAATATTTTAGGTAACATCAAGTTATATCAGGCCCTAAATATAATTTCATGTTTGTATCAGAATTAATGCAAGTTTTTTCTTTACCAATGGTATTTACATACCCCCTTCTAAAGGGAAAGTGCTTAAACTTAAGGTTTATGCACATGCTGTCAGCTTCTGCAGAAACTCAACCTGGAGATGAAGTTAGGAAAGTCTGCGAAAGAGGAGGAGAGTAAACCTTTAGTTCAAGTGGAAAAGAAACCATCTTGGATCCTAGCACAGTATTTCTCTTGTTCTTCATAGATGAACATACTTGCATGTATGTACATACAGGACAGAGAAAGGAAATGGAGATTATTGCCTTAAAGAAATCTGTTAGAGACTCTAGAAGCCCATATGATCAACTATGTTATATTGAATTTCTAAAACTTAGAGAAAAGAAGCTCTCTGGCTTGCTGCTTGACCTCCATTGTGCAAATCAGTTGGTATCTCAAAGAACATAAACCCTTAAATCTTCACCTTGTCGTTTCGTCAGTGAGGTATTTCTGTGATGGCTTTAACTGTTCCAAAGCAGAAGCTATTCCAGTTTAGAGTCTTAAGTAAATCTAAACTCCCTTTCAGTTGTGATCTGAAGTGCAGTTTGTTTTCTGGGAACCAGACAGGCTGGCATGCTTTCACTGCTCCTTGTGTTCTGTGATATGTGACTTAATCTGTTCTAAAAGTATCCTGATTTTTATTTTTGTAACTGTGGTCTTCCCGTTCAAATTTGAAGGGGAAAAATTGTGAGTTAGTATTTCAGAGTTCATTAAAAGCTAAGAAAAATTCATCCATTCAACTTGCTTGAAAACATTTCTAGACTTAAATTCTTATTACTTACATGGCATGATTTTAACGCTTACTTATTCCCCTGGCAGTCTGGCATGTGGATTGACTTGAGTTCTATGTGTTTTGCAGTTCCCCTAGAATATTTTCAGTGACCTGTAGTCTAGGGAGAGACTTAATTCAGAGATGGATAGAGATCTAATCTTACTTGTGTTCAGTAAGGGATTATACAGATCAGAGAGAGAAGCAGACTGGCTGGGAAGTGAAAGTTTATCACCCTTGAAGCTACAGAACTAACATGGCATTGTTAGTACTTCAGTTCACGCTGCAGCCTAGGACCTGTCACTGATTAAATCAATTTTTGGAAGGAGTGCTTAACTTTTCTTCTCTCTTGTTTGTTCAGGATTGATATTGCCCAATGGAGATATCAATTGGAATTGCCCATGTCTGGGTGGAATGGCTAGTGGTCCCTGTGGGGAACAGTTCAAGTCAGCCTTTTCTTGTTTCCACTATAGCACAGAAGAAATAAAGGGATCAGACTGTGTGGACCAATTCCGTGCCATGCAGGAATGCATGCAAAAATACCCAGATCTTTACCCTCAAGAGGATGAAAATGAAGAGAAGTCCAGCAAAGATTTGGAAGCTGCTTCTGAAGAGGCATCTGCTGCCAAAGAGGAGAAAGGATCTAGCTAATGAAGATGCAAGGGAGGCTGTTGTCTCCATTTCTCATTTTCAGAGACATGGACTTTTGCAGTATGTCTGTCTTCTGAGTAGTGAGGAAATGTTTCACCATGTTCTGTGCACTGTATCGTAATAAATAATTTATTGCCGAAGGAGAAATCTCAGAGCTACAGCCTTGCAAATGAGTACTGCAGGAAGAATGAGTGTATGTACTGTGTAACCTGCTATCACACACAGTTAATACTTTCACAGCTGTTTTTTACCCTCAAGTTTGCCTTGAGGTTTGACTTGAATAATGTCTTGAAATACATAGCTTTCAACTAAAATTCCACTGGCACACCAGGTCTGTCTTCATTTCAGTATGTTCAGATCAATAGCTGCTCTTTTTGAATGTATTCTGTTCTATCAGTAGAAACTGCATTAAATGATTGTTTTTCCTTAAAGTTGTTTTTGTCAGTGATACAGGACATTGAAAATGGCCTAAATCTAGAATTTCTATAATAATTTCAAATGGTCTTATTAGATTATTGTTGCATTTTACTACTGGCATCAGATCATGACTGCCAGAATGCAGTCATACACTGTTGAAATGCACATCTTTGATTTCATTTACTTAATTGTGATGGTTTTTACATTTTTAAAAATGGTGTGTTGTGCAACTGATGATAAAGATGAATGGAAAGAATGTTGGTCACTGGCTTTATTTTTGCTCTGAAACCACAGGGTTTGGGTTCCTTCAGTACCTGCTCCTTCAGTGTATAGATGGGCACTTGTTAAATACTTTGAGAATACAATAAATTCTTACCTGGTGTAATGATCTCAAAACAGATACTGTGACTTAAGTCCATATTAAAAAACAAATACTTTTTACCTTCACTGGAAGCTTCTGTGTATTTGTGGGGGTTTTTGTTTGTTTGTTTTTGAGAAGTGTTCTGTGCTGTAAGCAGAGTTTGAATCAGTTTGTGGGTTGTGAAGATCAGTTACTGCAGCTTGTCAGATTATTATTCTTGTGTCGTTCTTCCCACCCTCAGGCAAGAAGGCATAAAAATCCTAAAGCATTTAAGCATTTTCAGTAGCTACAGTAGATGGGATTATGGACCAGCTCTACAGAGGACCTGAACCGTTCTTAAAATATTTGATAATTATTTAAAAGATACAAATAATTTAATAATACTTCACTGTAGTTTAATACTTGTGGATAAGGGAATACTACATTGTTTGTCTTTCTTAGCAAAGCATGGTCTGTGAGAAGTGTTTTATAGAAGAAATTGTACCTGTGGCTTCAGTAACTGTTCATTGCAAGGTTGTTTGGTTTGAGTTTTTTTGTTCTCTCCTTATGTGTTGGTTACTTCAACCAAAGCATAAGAAGTTGTCTTGTCAGTAATGAAGCCCAGTAAGTCCAGCAATGTTTAAACAGTTGTCTGTCTCTGGGCAGCACTCTGGAGTGCTCAGCAATAGTACTTCCATAGAACTTTTTGGTATCTTTGCATAAGTTATTTTGGTGCTACTGATGATATTTCTGAATATTTGTGGAAAATTTCTGTTAAATTTTACAGTGTGTTTGAGCTGTTTGTATTTCAATGCAGCTGTTGGATCTTCCAAAAACTTGTAGGCAGTTAAGCAGCTGACAGCTACTTGGTTCTGAGGACAGAGATAGCAGGTACTCTTGGCATCTCTTTGCTTTTCAAAGAAAGTGTCACAGAACTTCTCAGTGTGACTCTTTCAGGCGCAGGAAGCCAAATGCCAAGTTAACCTGAGTAAACAGGCACAAAAAGCAGCAGAGATAAACTTTGGCACTTAGGCAGTTGGACCATGAAAATGGAATCTTAGGCAATAGATAAACACTGGGCACCAAATTAAAAAAAATAAAAAAATCACATGCACCCAAGCTTTTGGTTGTTCAAATGGAAATCCAGTGCATTCTTTGTGAGGAAGCAGGAGCTGTTTGTGAAGGAGTGCTCTGTTCTAACAATGGGTTGCCTCCTCTTTCTTTTTTGCTGTGCTTTTCTTTCCCACGTTGCCTCTGTTCTCTACAGGGTTTGGATTTATCCTCTCTAACAGTGTTTATGGCATCTGTGTACAAAACATAAAATGCAAGGATCCTGGTATACATTAAGTAGGGACCTGAATCTAAAACTGACAGAAGGAATTTGCAGCATATAATCTGGCATGTATGAAGGTGTATTTGCTTCTTTCTGACTGCTGTGGCTTGGTAACCTGTTGTAATACATCCAGTACAAATATGAAATATGTATAAGGGCCTTACATCAGAAACCAAAAAATACTACGTAATGTGTTTGAAGTGTTTTGAGGAAGGAAGTCATAGCTCTAATCCTGAAATTTTTTTTTATATGTAAACTAATGTAGTTGTCAATGTTTTTCTTGTTTTTGTTTCCCAGCATTCTTTATTTGCATGGTTTTCGTCTTGCATGCTCAAATCAATCAGTAGTTATTTTAATCCAGAACAGAGATGGTAAAATGATGCTTGACAATATGTGACAAGCTTGAAATAAGCAGATGATAAAAAGTTGCCCTTTTTTTGTGGATACAACGCTTAGAGCTGCATGTTGCAGTTTTGTTCTAATGTGTTTGTTATTTCATATATATTTGATAAATAATATTTGGTTCTCTCTCTGCCATCACTGAGCTGCTGATTCTTGAAGAGAGTAGTAGATTCAAAAGTTTTTGAGCAGTTGTGTTTATGGAGTTGTTTTATAATGATTTTATGCGTGGTGTTATCAGGTACTTGTGTCAAGTCAAAAGTAGTTACTGGGGCAAAGAAGGAAAGCTTCGTTAGTAAAGAATTGTTCTTTATTTAATTCTATGCCTTTTAGTTTATCTGCCCTGTAAAAGCTGATGTGCTGAGTGTGGTTAAATGTTTATTGGAGTTTAGCTAAAAGGAACTGTTAACAATACATTAAGCACTTCTAGATGTACTGGAATATGCTTCTAATACAAGTTACTTAGCTCAAACAGTTACATACTGATAGAATTCCAGTTGGATTTTATCTATTTAGGTTCTTAAATAAGAAGATGTAGTTTTAGTTGTATTCATCATACAGACTTCTATCATCACTTCTAAAATACTCCCTTGTACCATATTGCTGTGTAATAATTCAGTTTTTCAGATTTAGCCGTTCTTCACTTGTTGCACACCCTTGTCATTCTGATGATGTGGTGAAACAAGCTGTAGTTTTGAAGCCTGGGTAGGACTGTTTTCAGCTGGTTGGAATTCCCTGCTTGATGCAGGCCACAAATTCATATATAATTTGTGATAACTTTCTTGTAAGAATGGAGTTGTTCCTGAAATCCACTTAAATCAGTGGAGCATTTCTCATATCTCCTGATGCAGATAATGATTGTCTCTTAAAACTCGTCTCTTCTACGTGATTCTTTTAACATAAAACATACTCTAAAATTAAGTACTAAAAACTGGTTAAAATTAGATAGAATTGCATTTTCAGAATTAAAAGTTGCTCATTAATTTTTTCTGCTGTTCTGCGCAGTACAGCCTAAGTGCATTTCAGAGACCTGACTTTGTTTGTAGTAACTTTCCTAAAGATGTGACCTTGATTCAGGTGCAAAATAACCCTTTTTCCCCCTCCCTCACTGCAACAGGAATGATGAACGCAGTGGTGGATAGAGGGAGACGTTTATCTTGCACTTCATTCTGAGGATCATTAGATCTGGGGATCTGGCAGGGCTGTGTTGGAAACAAGATCTATATCCCATGCAGTTCTGGCTGAGAATGTCCTTGTTAAACCTGACAGCGATGTCTCCTGTTCATCGGAGGCACTTATCTGATCACACGTCAATGAACCTACTTTCCTATTCCTAGGGAAGTTAAAAAAAGATTTTATATGCTTCTTAGACTCCTGTTTTAACTCATTAAAGTTCTAGCAGTGTTAATGTGGCACAGTGTAGAGAAGTTACCAACAGTTTGTCATTTATTCTTAGTTAGCTCCCCTCACTGGACATGATTTCATTTTGTTGAACAGAAGCCTGTCTGCTGTTTTTATTTTCATGCCTTGCATCCCACAAGTAAAGGAGGAGCTTTAGGACCTGTTAAATATTTTTTCAGACTTCATTAAATCTCAGACCAGTAAAACTTCATGTGTGTGTTTCTTATGGGAATTAAGCATCTTCAGTACCTACATGCAAGATTTCGCAGGTTTGGGGTTTGACTAGTTACTGAATTAACAAGGCATTTACAAGAATTAACTGTACCTGTTTTTTGTTTTTCATCTGTGCACATTCTCATACCAAATACATGTTTTTTGGTAAGTTGTTCAGTGGAAAAATAATGTATCGTGGTTGCCTTATTAGCTAAATGCCTTTCTTCATTAGCCTGACACTGTGCTAACTCATATCAAAGTAAGACCCTGATGTTTGGAATATTTGTGGTTTATTAACTTAAAAA
Source organism: Sclerurus mexicanus (assembly GCA_013396755.1). Lineage (NCBI taxonomy): Eukaryota > Metazoa > Chordata > Aves > Passeriformes > Furnariidae > Sclerurus > Sclerurus mexicanus. The sequence goes on from VWZF01004261.1 coordinate 893,283, forward strand.
GAATTAATGTGCATATGGTTTGCGGATTTCATGGTTTAAAAGTTTAAAAACAGATCCCAAACCTCACATCAGTTTAAGTATCTGAATATTTTTAATTGGAAGTTTTAATTAAAAAATAAGTGCTATAACACATAACAAGTAACACACTAACTTTTCCAGGTCTGGGGGACTTGGGGGAGCACATCATGTGAATTATATAAATTAAAAAGTTTACATCAAGCAGCATGGAAAAATTATGAGACACGGTAAGTGCTACAGAGAAAACTTACACTTTACGGTAGCAGGCCCCTCAGAAGAGCAGTGCACAAAGGTTGTGTGTAGGTGCATTTTCCTATTTCTCCGCTTGCCCAGAGCAGAAGCTGAAGAGGCATTATTAGCAATATGTCAGGGTATTGGAGTTAGGGCTCAGCACTCACAATGACCATTTAATGAACTACTTTGATGCTTTAAGGATCCACATTGCTAGAAGGATCACGTATTCATGGATACACATGCTGCACAGCTGTTACTGAGAGCTACACTGACCTCTAGCCATCCTGTGTTTGCTGCTTTCTGAGAAGTTACATGTGCCTCTGCTTCAAGCTATTACCTGCTCTATTAGAAACTTTCCACAGCTTTCCAGACTCCTTTTCTTGTAAGTAAAGGCTTTTATTTCATCCTTTTGCAGGATTTCCAAATGACAGATTGCTGCTGCTCTTTGGTATGTGGTTGCTTCTGCTCGTAAGCCACCTTTTCTCTTAGGCTGCTGTGGAGCGTTCATATGGCCATATTAAAGACAGGCTCCAGTTTACATGTTTTAAAAGCAGCTGCCCAGCCCCTTTGTACTGGCCAAATTCATCCTTTTTTCTGCAATAGTGTTCTTTGTATTACTGTGCCACCTAAGACACAAAGTCACAGGGAGGATCACAAGGATATTGTACATGGATCCAATCTCTTTTGATACAGGGATACCATACCTGCTATGTATGACCTGCTTGCTTGTTCTGAAAAATATGTAACAGGTTCTACTAGGAAGACAGTTGTCATCTTGCACTGTTTCATGCTCGCTTCGTTTTATGTACCAGTACACAAGCAAATAATTTTTTCCTCTCCAAAGTTTCATAGTGATCAATTTAAATTTTCTCATCTCTTGTATAATCAGTAGCTGTTCTAATTTGATCTGTGTGGTTCATTTCTATTTAGATTCTTATTTTCAGACAGGCTCCCCGGACTGTAGCACTACAGAACAAAGATTGCACTTGGTAACTCTCTGTGAGTTAGAACTTCATTCTTTTATTTTTCTTCTCTGTGAACCCAGAGATACCTGATTAGCAGAAGTGATAGCAATAAAAAGTCAACTTGCAGTCAACTTTAGAGAAAAGTGTGTGTACATATTGCCTACTTTGGAGATATCTGAAATGTGTGATACAAGTGACTATCTTGTTTGCATACAACAGAGTTTGCATTTGGTAGTCATTAATCGCTGTATTATTGTAGGCCCTGAGATAACACACCAGGATATCAATATTCGTGTTCCTATTAGGATTTTTACTAGCACTAGCTAGTAATGCTTGTAAATGACTATGTCAAAAATCAACTTTCATCCACAGAAAGGAACTACGCAGATGTTTACCCTTCCCACAAAATCACCAGTCTGGCACAAAAAGTGGCATAGGGGAGTCTGCAACATGGAATATCCTCATCATCATTAAATAAGATCCCCTGCAGGTAACGTGGCCTCTGTTGAAAAGGACATTCCTTAGTTTAGTTCTAAACAACACAGGCTTGAATTTCATTTATTGTGAAGGACCCTTTGAGAACAGACTGTAAATTCATGTACACCTCTTTATTGATGTTTTAAAGAGAACAAGCCAATCTTTTTGTTGTGAGACAGTTTCTGCAGGCAGTAAAAAAGCAGTTACTGTGCTAATTTCAGTAAGCTGACATTTCAGTTCTGCCAAGTTCCTTGGTTAAAAAGTGTTTTATTGCATTAATTGTTTTGTTGGAGATGCCACATTGTTGGATACCACTTTAGGTAACAACTAATAAATAATGAAGTGAAAGAAGGAAAGAAATTAAGGAGGGAAAATTTCCTGAAAAGGAGGGAGGAAAAAACACTGTTTATACACTGTTGGAGTAGAAAGTGGCGCTTTTCTTTTGTAAATATCTGCCTATCATCCATCTCCAAATGAGCTGAGGACTTCCCTGCTGTTCAATCAATGTGAAATTAAAAGTAAACCAGCAATAAAGAAAGTGAAAGAAGCTGGTTTTTTTCAGGTTCCCAGTAATAAAGAGAACAAACCAATGGCCTAAGTTTTAGGTGGAGACTTCCATTTTTCTGCCTTAGTATTGGGGTTTTCTAGGTATTCCATGTGCCAGTTAGACAGTGCTAATTTAAGATATCCCCTCTTACCTAGGAGCATTAAAAATTGTAGACATGGAGTTGATCTATGCAAAAATAGCATGTGTGCTTGCTTTTTTTCTGTAACCCCCTGAAAGAATATAGATTGATTCATTGTAATTTCTGCTTTACTTGAAGAGAGAGTGCTCCAACCAGCTTCATTTGATGGTGATTCCTTAACCAGGGGACACAGAGCTTAAACTACAATTTCCTCAAAATATTTTGTTAGGGAAGGATTTATGTAGCTATCTCTTGATTACTACAGGCTAGGGTGCAATTGATTTAGAAAGAATACTTTTGCAGAACAGAACTAATTTTACCCAGAGTGCAGATATTACCACTCCTGTACTTCTGTGGAGAGAGAGAAATAATCCTCAGGCACAATGGAAAGGAAGCAGAGCTTCAGTATCTTAGCCTGAAGTGTGACCAAGAGAAATAAAGCACAACAAAAGCACTAAGTACAAAGGCCAGTGGTCTTGAGCACAGTTGGAATATCCAGGTTGCTCTCCCAGAACTGTATCTACCTCATTTAATATGGGATCTAGCCAATCCGTTTACCTCCTGCTTCTGCTTTGTGGCTTTTGTAGTGTTACAATCTCAGCATTAGAGCAGCTGCTAGTTCCTCACATATTTTGACCTTTTCCTAGCATTAAGGCTTTTTTTGTGGTAATTGCGGTGAAACCTTTGTGGTGTTACAGACAAAAGTACTATAACAAAGAGGTGGATTTGGAATTGAGTTTGAACCAAGATGGTTTCTGCAGCATAGCTCAGCACTAAGTATTGGTGATAGCAATACAGATCTGTGAAGGACATTGTCCCACAATAAATCACCTTTGTTTCTGTTCAGCAAAGGGATACTATTGTCTTCTAGAAAGCAACCTGTTATACTGGCATAATTGCAGTCTGATGTTAAATCAGTCTGAGCTCTTTTAAATAAGTTTTATTTGATACTCTTGTTTAGTATTATGCCACTTGTAAAGCTGAAATAAATTGCTGCCTTTTAGTTGTCACTTACAAAGAAAACTACATCCCAGTAATGAATGCATTATGTAAGCAGTTTATGCATATTAATGTCAGACTGACCTGAAGTATGGAAACACTAATCCACATCTTTAATTTTGCCATGTAAAATGATTCTCTGGGTGGAATCAGGCTCAAGTTAAGAACTGACTTGTAACCTAGTATGATGCACTAAATAATTCTGTACGATAAGACTGTGCCTTTTTTGAAAAAGTAGCCATGTCCTGAGTTTGCTGTCTAAGCATATGAGAGGAGAAGGGATGGCAAGTCTGCTTTCATCACTTCAGCTAGGAGCATGTTGAATGGAAACACATGAACTAACTATGCCTTTCACTGCAGTGTTACTAAAAGGCAAAGTCCAGCACTGTAACTTCTGAAGCAGAAATTATTTGCAGCCAGTTCGAAGAATATCTGATACTTGTTTGCCCAAATACGCCTTCCAGGGTTTCACCAGGCTGTTCATGTTCACAAGGAGTTTGCCAGTCCTAGAGTCCTCCTGGCCTGCTATAAGGTAGTCAGTACCTAGTTTAAAAGAAAAAAAAGAAAAAGGAAAACCTTCAGTAAATAGAAGAAAACAGAACTAAATGCAGAATTTCTCTATTTCATGGTGATCTTTAAATCCAGATCTTTCATAAAGATCCTTTGCCAGCATCCAAATTACTCTGCCTTATGTCTTCAGCCCTATATTTCTACAGAGGTACAGAGTAAAGCTAGAGAGGTACCATGAAGGAAAACATCCTGTGATATTTTCCCTCTTCAAATATCTGTTTTTTGTTTTTTGTTTTTTTTTTTTCTCACTAACAATCTTCTAGTCACAAATATTCTGGAAGATCAGTTAAAGTCCCTGAAAGTAAAACATTTCTAGGAGGTTTGGGCTCTTCGGTAACACTTCCTTCTCTGACAAGATTCTTTTTATGTGGCTGTTTATTGACTCCTTTGGTGGGAATGAATCAAAGGATGCTGCCCCAGAAAGGCTGATCATAGTTGATGGCCATAAGGAATTGTCACCGTTTACAGGGGAAGCAAAACACCTGGTGAGCATTTTGTCCTTACCAGGGTTGAGAATGGGACATGTGCAGCCCCTGTTGGTCCAGGATTCTGGGTAAATGCTTCTGTTGCTCCGAGCAATTTTCACTTTGCCCGATTTCAGGACCTTCTTCACTTTCACAACAACTTCTGCATGGGTCCCTTTGTCATGAGCAGAGAGGATTCTTGCTTTTATCACTGCCAGAAAACATATCCGGATAGAGATCAACAATGAATTTCTAAACTAATTTTGTTTTATGCTGCTAAAAGATAGAATTTTTGTACCTTGAAAGAAGACATTAAAAAAAATCCCCAAACTACAGTTTCACAGAAAGGACAATGCTTCTCCATTTCACTTGTGGTTCTTATAAATAAATTTGGCGAAAAACCCCTAGATTTTTCTTTTGAAGTAGATAGCTCATCCTTTCAGCATGTTATTTAGCATCTATTTTTAATGGGCTGATATCAAATTCTTGGAAATCATACAAAAGCACTTGTATGTATCCATATGGAAGGGTGAAAAACTTAGATCAGCAGCTACCAGTCTGATTTTAAGTGCACTGATTGTAGGCTTTATATTTTCCATTTTGAAAAGTTGTGTTGAGCTTTAACACCGGCCTCTCAAAAATTTTGTCCTGTGGGAAGGGACCGTCTACTCTACAGAAAGGAAGTCAGGAAGTTTCCCATCAGACTGCAGACATGTAACATGGCTAAAATTCCATGACTGCACAACAAACCAGAAAAAGCATTTTTGTTTTGTGGTGCAACATCTGGTTCTCATGACAAAATTTCTGCTCCTTTTAATTTAATATGATCCCATAACTTTTTGGCAGGGCAGCCTCATCTTTGTCAGCCCCATAAGCAGGCTTTGTTGTGTTGTGGCCCAAGCACATAACACCTTTGGATCCCAGAGCTTTCCTTTCTTACTTCTTGTGATGGTGTGAACCAGGCGCTCATAAATAACATTATTAAATACATTCTTGGTAAATTAGCATGGCCATTTAAACCTGCATAGTGAATGCAAAAATAATGGCAGTTTAGATGTGAGATTTTTATCATTTATTTTTGATGTAAAGGCAAATCATTCGACTGAACACCCCTGCTGCTGTAAAGAGGGAAGTTGACTGCATGGGAAGGAGACACCATGGAGCCTTGCTTGAAAAATGTTTTTCAGTTCTTATCAGAAGTTGGACATGTCACTAGGCAAAAAAGGCAGAAGACGTCCTACCTCTCATATCATGACTTATCCAATCCTGTCATTTTTCATAACTATTGGTTAACGACGTGCACAGAGAGAACATTGTGAAATTATCATACCTTGAGGGCATGTTACCCACTTACCATAGGCATATTTCATTTGGCAGAAGTCAGTGACACTTCCAAGCACCTTTTCTTTGCACACACACTTTTCTAGCAGGGAAACACCAGAACACAAAAGGTTGGAGAAGAGCCAGGACATGAGAGAGAAAAGAGCAGTAAATGATCCTCAGTTATAAAGTTAGATATCTATAGCTGCCATAATCTCTATGGACCTTAACAGAAAGCTCAAGAGTGAGCTCAGTTATTTGCAAATGTGTTTCTCGTTACATGATACAATAATTGTTCTGAGATCTCATCAGTACTGTCAGGTAAAATGCAGCTGCATGAGGTCTATTGTACAGTTAATAAACTGATCCTAATGAAGAGATTTGTAAGAATCAAATCCAGATGTAAATCATGTAAGTAATGGATACCCTTGTCTGATCCCATAACCTAAGAAATGCTCATCCTTCTTGCATTAAGGCAATCTCTGTCTCAGAAGAGTCAAGCTATGCAGTAAGTGGCACTGTTATCTCTGGGTCTTACCAAGCCACTGATGATAAGCGCTGATCTTTACAGTTCTGAGGCAAAACTGAGAACTATTGAGGTATTAAAGTTGCCGCCCCGTTCCTACTTTGTAACTTGAACTGGATATAGTATACTTTACTTTCTCTCCTGAGCTGTCATGCTCTGAGGAGTATCTTACTCTTAAAACCACTTGCATTCCACCCCAGAGGTGGTGCATTTCAGTGGTGGCTGACATTAGTGTTCTACAAGGAGCATTTGAAGTTCTGAACAGGATCTGAATGCTTGAGAAGGAACTGTGTAAAATCATAAGCATTATGACTATAATTATGACAACAAAAGGAGAGTATTTTTTCCACACAATCTTAGTCATGACTTAGCAGTTTCCAAAACCAAAGTTGGATCCTGCAGTTAATTTGGAAAACAACAATGCATGTGTGATGGTAGCCTACAAGCTCAGATTAGTATATATTGCCAGCAAATGGGAGACAGACAAGCTGGAGATGAGTGGATGGGTTCCAGTCAGGATGGAGAAAGAACTGGCACTGAGTGAAGTTAGTAAAGGTTCTCAGGCTCTGGGCTGTACCTGGGTGCCTCAGTGCAGAAAATCCCTGCTCGTGGTCATTCCATTTCCACTCCTCTTCGCTCTCGTTGGTTGGTGTTCGGATAAGGTCAGGGATTTGTCCCCCGATGGGGATGTTAAAGAATGGCTCACTGTCATAGCTGGGGGGACACATGAAACAGACTTGGTTAGGACAAGACATGAATGGGAAGGAGGTGTTTGAGCACATGGCTGTAGCCAGACAGATGGGCTTGCTTTCCTCAGATTGGGAGCACAAATAAGACTTCATGCCAGATAGAGATCACAAGACCTAGGCTTTCGAGGCCTTACCACTACTGACTTAGCATTTTCTTAAAGTACCTATAAATTGTGCCTTTTTTGCTTTTGTTTGTTTGTTTTTAGAGAATTACGTAACTTAAAGTTAGCGACCACTTGTTGGTGTCACTGGGACCTGAGAACAGCTGTAGGATCTGTAGAACTGCAGCTGCTCAGCAAATCACAGGATTTCTGTACTGATAAATGGCCATGGGGCACAGATGCCTGCCCTCTAGAAACAAGATGGAGACTTTGTCATTCATTTTACCCTGGGCACAGATGAGAGGCAAGCCCTTCACTCTTCTGTTTCCAAGGCAAACAGATATATTTAAAGATGCTATACACATCACAGAGTTGTGGAATTGCCTGTTACTGCTGCAAAGGGTCATCATTTCAAGATTCCTTTGGATAATACAGCAGTCTTAAAAGTGTGCCAGACACCAAACGTAATCTAGGAAACCTTTTATGATTTACAGCAACCTTTTCCGAATGATGGTGCACCCTCCAATTACTGTGATGGCTGCAGCATTTGTTAGTCTTTGTTTCGTTTCACAGAATCCCATCTCATAGCAAACCCCAAGGAGGGCTTCTTTACCTATTGAAGCAACGTCCAGTGTGCTGGTCGCAGTCTCTGGCGCAGTCACAGGGCCGACAGCCGTTTTCCCCGAAGCCCCAGTAGCCCACGAGGCACCTGTCGCAGCTGGGACCCGCCACACCTGGTTTGCAGTAGCAGAATCCGGTCCGGGGGTGGCACCTCCAGCTGCTGCTGAACGTTGCGTTGGCCGAACCCATCGGCTGGCAGGCACAGGCTGTGGGGACACGGCAAGAGTGAGTCACAGTATGTGTCACGGGCACATCTGGTTAACTGATGGTTTTGCAAGGCTGATAAACTTGTACCCTCTTCCTTGTGCTCAGTGGTTTTAAGTCAAACTGGTAAACATTGCATTTCAACCTACATTGACAATATTATTTTTGTTTCTTCTTAACTTGTTAAACACAGCAGAACAAGTACAACTGTGAGCATTTATGCATGAAAGGCAGTTCTTTCCTGCTACACAAATTTTGACCATAAAGGATTTTGAAGTGGTACTAGGAAGCCTCCCCTGTGTGTTTATTTGTAAAGGGGTTTGAACATCATTGACTTTTAAAGTGTTTTGCAAAAAGATTCACTAGTATGGACAAGGTAAAAATTCAGAGCTATTGCCTACATCACCTTCTCTGTAAACACAGAGATCACAAAGCTACTGTTTCCTCTGGGGTAGATGCAGCTTATATTTTTGATCTCTGCCTCCACAGAGTGCACGAATTTCCTTCAGTGCAAGTTTTAAGGGACACTTCTCACCATGCAGTACAGTGTGTGTGTAAACAAGCGGTGAATTTTTTTTTTTTTACAAACACACAAGCAGATTTTTTACAAGGAAAGCAAACAGAATTAGAGAAGACCTCTAGACTCACCAGACACATTTTGCACATAGCTGAAGATGAGCAAAAAGAAGGGAAACCCCACAGATCTTTCTAATACTGTTGCCAGTTAGACACCAGCCTGGCAACTCAAGACAACTTGGCAGTAAAACAGGTAGCTACAACTCCTGTGGGCAGCTGCCTCCACAGACAATACATTGCCACAATCCAACACCATTAGTACAGTCCCGATGTGGCAGCATCAGGGAGTGGTACACCGAGAGCAGTGCAAAGCCAGCACAGCACTCCTCCGCTTCACAGCAGAGACTGAGATGGTTGCCTAGTGCCAACAGCTCTTCAGTGGTTAAATACAAGCCATAAACAAACCCCCTCATCTCTGATATTCAAACAAGTTTGATTAAAATGAGAACTAAGCTGAATGCCAGGCCTTCTTGTTTCAGCTCTATTTTGTGTTAACAAAGCAGCGCATCCTGGCTTTTGCTTGTAGCAGAGACTGAAAAGGTAATGCATCACTACTTCACCCATCTGGAAGAGGGCAGAAATAAAAATCATGTGGCTAAGGTCTGCTTTAACAGAGATTTTCAGTTAAATGTTGGACACCCAAGGTGTTTACATAGCTTGGATCAGGGGACAGCATTTTGAATGTTTATCTGAACCAAACATGATCTCCAAAGCTTTTGAAGTTTGCCCATCATTGCTTCTGATCAAACTACTTTTCTTCATGATCTCACAGATAAAAGACCAAATGAACACTCTGATTCCACACATCATTTTTGAAGGAGAAGGGACAAATATGTGACTATAATGAGTTAAAAGTGTAGCAGGGACAGAATCACTTTCATCTGCCACCTTGTATTTGATGCTTAAGAAAATAACTTTTGAAAAGAATACAAGAAAAAGGGTGAGCAGTTTTGTTTAAAAGGCATTTCTCTTATGACCTGCTTACCAGATAGTTATTTTTTTCACCATGGCCTGCCTTCTTTATGCAAATAATTTTAATAATATTATTACACTGCTGTAGACAGATCTCAGTCTGTTGTTTTCAGGGGACACTGGCACAATAGCCTAAGGACAGAAAATAAGCGTGCTGTCATGGGCAGTGTGCTCAGCACAATGAGCGGGTTGGCGGACGGCAGCAGGCTTGCCTGTTTGCTACAAAGCAGTCTTGACTTTGGGAGCAAACCCAGGGCTTGTGCTGTCAGTTCTGGAGAGCAGGTGTAATCCTGAAGTGCTCATTAGCACTGACAGTTTCAAAGGCAAGTTCTGATTTTTTGCTGCTAAACTTGATTATATATATATTTTTTTTGCTCTGATTTTTGCAGAACACCCTAGAAAAGGAGACAGTTTGTCAGTCACTGAATAAAATGATTGTCATAGATTTGGGGTTAAGGAGGGGAAGCACACTCTTTCCTTACTGCAGATAGGTCTGAGGCACAAGGAGTAAGAGACTGCCAACATCTGGGTTGGCTTGAATTCAGGTTTGTTTTCACTGTAAGATCTCTCTATGTAGGATCTACCTGTGGAGTTTTCATCTAAAACATCTTACATTTCTGCAACTTCAGGGTCTGTCTTTATTTTGTCCTATTTCCAGTTTCCAGGTTTCATCAGTTAGAGTCACATAACAGATGAGTAAATCATTTACATCATTAGACTACCTATCCCCAAGACTGAATCCTGACACAGGAAGATGAGACCTTTTCTCATCCTATCCCTAAGGGAAAATATTACAGCACAGTGACTGACAGCATTGGTGAAAGCTGATGAGGAGGCAAAAAAGTGCCTTTTTTTTTATTTTGAGGCTACAGTTCAGGAAAAAACTAATGTTTCCAGATGAACTGTGTGGCATATTCTCCAGTTAGAAACTGGGACAGGTTCTGGTGAATCAGAAAGTTGAATCAATACGTGTACAACACTTTCAGATGAGTTATACAAGTGGCTTGCAAATGCTTTACTCAGTCTGTGTTTATTTAGCATTTCAGCTTGGGTGGGTACATTGTCTGGCTTCCAGAGTATTACGGCCAAAATCCCGGTTGTGCATCTAAGGTAACTCCTAAAATAAGAGCCCACATGTCACATGCTGAAGGGGCAGCTGTGTGTGACTGAGTTTTATCTGTTTAACAGTACCATGGATTTGCAAGTAAACCTCACAATTAGAGGAACATAAAAGCAAGTTTGCAAAACCTCACCCTTTTACATTTTCCAATATTTGATAACACTCTTTCTGCTGATTTTTGCTTCTTTTCTCTTGGCAAACCCTAATTTTCTCTCCATCCACCTCCCTGTCTAAGAAAACACCAGGCAGTGCAACAATAGCCTTGTTTGTTAAAGGCATCATCAATTATGTTAGGGACGGTGTGCAGACAGTTCTGGCTCAGAGTTAGCTGATTATTTGGGCTCTCCCCTTGACAGTACTGTGGTGAAAAATTTCAGCACTGTACTTCAGAATTGGTTATTGGTCACAAAGTATCTTGTCTTTTAGTCTAACTCCCATACTAAGTTGGTTTTGTCACAAACTACTATAAAAAAGGAGGAGACAAGAAATAATGAAAAATGAATAATTCATACAGCAGCCTCCACTCAAGTCCTCAATAAATCTGTCTGCCCTCAGCACAGCTGTCTTCTCCATTTCATTAGACACAGATGTAAAATATAATATTGGTTGTAACAATAGGGTCCCAACTTACAGGAAAACAGCAGGTGCTCAAGTAATTCAACAGCCTTAGAGGTATGTTGCCTTAAACTTTTGTCTAATAATGCTACATGAGATACAAGCAGACACTGGCTATTTGACAAAAAAGTGGGCAAAATGAAAAAAAATCAAACAAAGCCTTTTGAGTCTGAAATACATATGCATCTTTGGAGCATATGCCCAAATCAGGGCAATTTTTAAAGCAAGTCAGGTGTGGGGATTGATTCTACCCATGTTCTTTCTTAAATGAAGGAACTAAGACAGCTCTGTGTGTGGTCAGGGCTGATTAAGACAGACTTTGAACCAAGATGTGATGCAGTCTTTGTGATATTAGAATTAACAGTTCACTCCCTCTGCTCAGAAGGATGAGAAGCAGAGCCTTTCAGACCATGTGTGCATGCATGTGCATCTGTGCACATTTTAATTTTCAACCCTTGTTCTGAGTAAAAAAGCTTGTTTTCCTGGAGACCCTTTTTAATGGGTCTACATGCCTGCATTATTTTTAAGCTAAGCAAAGGATGAGTACAAAAGATGCTGCCATTTCAGAAGGATCCCTTAAGCCTCAGAATAAGCCACAGGAAAGAGCCAAGGATACAGCAGCTTTTCTAACCATTGGTTAGGAAACGATTAGGCTTCTGAGTCAAAGCTCCCATACAAGTCTATATCCAAATTGCTTAATCCTGTGTTGTCACCCCCAATAACAGGCAGGTGTGTGCCTTGCTCTGGGGCTTTTTTCATGTCTTTTTTTTTAAATATAGATCTAAGCAGTGTCAAAACAAGGCTCTGCACATGACCTGGCTCTCATTCATCTCAGCTGTTAGGAACAGGAGAAGAGGGATCAGAGACAGGCCACTTCTAAAAAAGGAATAGCAGATTCATTCATATCAAATTTCAACACAATTTTTTTTTTCCAAGGGAATGTCTTTGCAGTCTTGCATTGGAGGGTCAACTGAGGGTGGTTTAGATAGTGCCAGGAGATCCAATTGTTATACAACTTTTTTTTTCCCTAGCAGATTAAGGGAGAATGCTATTCACTATTATGACTAATGCTTAAAGACTCTTTCTGGGCCTGGGCAGTGTCCTGTTAACCTTCTGGGGGCCTGAGGGGGATGTCACAGCTGAACCTAGACTTTGCTCTGGATGGCAGAGCACTCTTCAAGCGTGCTTTCTCAAAGGGATTAGCACAGCATTTCATTCAGCTTTTTCATCAGCTTTCCTTTCCCAGCTCAGTATCTACTGTACACAAGGGTCAAGTTTGATCTCCCATTGAGGAGGTTTTTTTTCCAACAAGTTCAAAATGGGAAGCTGAGTACCAGGTTTCTCTCACCAAAACCATCCATTCAGTCTGCTGTTTGTATTTTATTACTGCTTTTCAACACTTGCCCAGTGGGTGGGTTTTTCATTTAGTGTCATTAGTCTGGCACTTTTTGCATGATTTTCTCAAAGTGAGATGATGCCTTGGAATTGGTACATTTAAATCCTAAAAACATTATAATCCAGAAGTGTCAACTCTTCAATTTATAATCAGCAGGCTGAAGTATGAGAAAAATGTACCTGGTGGTCTGATTGTCTAATTTCTTACATATTAGTAATGCTCAAAACCAGTAGCTGGTTTTTTTACTGAGTAACCAGAGTTGTTTTTAGAGTCACACCACCTGAACAACTTACATCAAACCAATTAGGATTATTAGCAATGCAAGTTATGCAACCTAAAGAATAGAGAAGATGGCATCTATCTTACATCCTGCATGACGCTTTTCAGTGTAATGTCAGCTCTAGGCATTTGGAGCTGATGATTGTTCTGGAGACAAAAACCTTCCCTCTACCAAACTGAGCCTATTCTAATCAAAACTACTCTGCCTGTCTCCACTGCTTTTTCTGGGTTTGCTGTCAATGATAATAACCAAAGAGTGAAGCATTGCCTGAAAATTCTCAGTACAGAGTGACACAAGGTACACACTGACACTGAGTGTGTCAGTGACACTGGCACACTCCTGTGCCTGCACTGCACATGAGGAAGTGTTTGGCGATCAGGTCTTCCATCATACAGATTACAACCCTATTAAGCTAATTTATCAAGTCTTACTATGGGAATTCTCTTCACCTTAAATAAAAGGGAAGGGGCACCTCCCTCCCAGATTTCTCTTAACTCCGTAGTTATATCTAATGTATCTTCTATTCCTACAGAGGCATTAGGGTTGTGCACACACTGACCAGAGTGAACTGCAATGCCCTTTCCTTATATCTTAATATAGAAAACATTCAGACATGCCTTTACACACCTGGAAAAGATCCCATTGACTTAAATCATGCACAGATAGGGTCAGGCTTACCTCTGAAATAATGCTGAATCAAGCTATTTAGATTTATCTCAACCAACAGAAACTCTAGTCCAGGCTAGTGATCCAGAAAACAGAATATGCTTTAGAGCGCAGTTTAGTTCATTTATCTCAGGCATCTACCTTAGACTGCAATAAATAATTCCCCAGAGATCCTACTGTTTCTCCACTCACAGTACAGGGAGCCTAGAAAAGATCAGTAGCTTTCAGGTGACTAAAGCAGGATGGCAGCTATTTAGGCACAAACATGCAAGTCAGAGTGGAGACAATTGTTTGGGGGCCTTCTGCTGGCAGCAGCATGTTCCCAGGTGAAAAGAACATTATTGTGCTTGACTGGCATGACAGGAATAGACCTCTTTCAACAAGGTAAATTTCTGAACACTTTTTCTTTTGCTATGCAGAGTATTGGCAGGGGGTACTGAGAGACCTGTAACCAGAGCAGACAAAAGAGGCAGAGTCAAGGTCTGATTTCATCCAGGCAGACTGTTCTAGGGTTTCCACACAGATAGGCTGTATTTTCAAACAAGGTTTTTTCCTCTTCTCTGCTCTCCAGTACTCCTTAACTTTAGTGGTTATCTAGTATTACACACAGTGCTGATTTCTGCACCATCACCCTGCTGCTCAATACAAGAGTTCGTACACAGATTCTTTTAGGTACTAGGAGATTGAAAGCTAATCCTCTGGCACAACAATTTGTTCTCATTACAATATTTCCCTGTAGCAAATCTGCTCAGAGTAGAAACAGGACTAGAAAGGGGCCACCATAGGACACTATGTGATACAGGGTGAGTCAGATAAGCTCACCCTCAGCCCTGTCTGCTGATCAGTGTTCTGTGATGAGCATTATGAGACTGAAAGGGTTGTGTGGAAGCAGTCTGTGCTGTCACCAAGTTCCAGTGGGAAGAATGCAAAAGAGCAGAAATATTGGATAGGTTGGGCACAGAAAGTTTAAGTAATATCACAGGCCACACAGTCCTACTTAGAGGAGTGTTTGTAACCTAAGCATTTAAGAGGAATCATGTTGAAGAACATTCAAAGGGTGAGGAAAGCTTTAAAAGTTCGTGATATCAGACATGAGGTTAGATGACAGAGGATGAAGTTCTCAGTGCTAGCAAGTGATGTCTGAGCTATGGGGAAGGAAAGCCATTCAAAGGGAAAAATGAAATTGTGTATTGTTGGAAGTAGCAACTTCCCAAATAAGTGCCAGATGCAATCAGATATGTGAAGCCTGGCAGGATACTCAGAAAATGTTTACACTGACTGAGGGAGATTTGGGCTGTTTTCCAGACTGGCTGGGTGAAAACTACCTTGATCCAGAGGTCATACACCCTCTGTGTGCAACCATTAGTGCCTCTGTGCCCAGTCACTTCCCAACACATTCTGCTGAAGTGTTAATGATTAAATTAATTTGGGCAGAGCACACTAATACAGCTGTGGAATCCAGAGATAAGTCTAACTGAGCTCTCATGTATTTGTTTCCAAATTAATAGACATGGTCCTATGCTTCCTGCATATCCTGCACCCATTACCCATTATTGTATATATTTATGTGTACTGACGCTGCACAATCAAATGGAATTTAACAGTAGCTTGCACATAGGCACACAGTCTTGAGGTGCAGAAAAAAAATAGGTAAGTAAAATACGCCTCAAAAAAAGATGAGCTATATTAATTTAAACCTAAATACAAGAAGAATGTACCTTTCCCCAGAAGGCAACACATTTGGAGAACTGCAGCAGTTATAAAAAACGTGATACCGGGGGGAGAAATAGACACCAAAAAAAAATCAGGATGATCACCTTTGATCAAAAAGCTGTAGGTTAGGAAAAGAACACAAAGAAAAGACAGTAATACTCATGAGTTACCTCTGTAGGAGTTATTGATTCTATACAAATTGTTTCATTCCTTGAATGATTTTTCCAGCACTCATTTGTCATCACCACATGTAAAAAGGTCACTTACGTTTGCAGACCTCTGCAGAAGACATGGGTTTCCCTTTGTCTCGATAATACCCTGGTTTGCACCTCTGGCACCGATGTCCCTCCGTGTTGTGCTTGCAGTTGTCACAGACACCCCCACTGCGCTTTCCTGATGCCAACCACACACTCAGATCAAAGTGGCAGCTCTCAGCATGGTTGTGGCAGCGACACTCTGGTGGGGACAGGAGAACATCCTTCAGGTTTAGATTCTACACACAGCAACACTGGTCAAATGGTATAATTCTTCCAAACCAATCTGCTGGGATTTTAAACCCTTCTAGAACCTGTGGGAAATGTGAGGGGACACAGCTGCATGAAAACCACATTTCTGGCTTGTAAATTCCACTTCCCAGTAGCCCCAGTGGGTCAGCTGCAGAAAAACAATGTGCATACTGAAGCTGTCCATAATGACCAGCAATTTATCCCAAGTTTATGTAATGGCACCATTAGTGTAAACCCACAGAAGTCTTTGTTAGGGAGCTTTGCCTGCTGGCATGGCGAGTGCTCATCCTGAAAGCCTGGATCAGTAACCTCCCTTCCACTTACTTCTGCATTCATTTGGGGCTCCTGTTTTTCCATCTCCTGGCTTCCAAGGCTGATCATTGTACAGGGGAGCACACTTCTCACAGTGGTCCCCTGCCGTGTTGTGCCTGCACACACACTTCCCATGGACCTGTTAGGGAAAAGAGAATACAAATAGCTCCAAGCAAGAACATGGAGTCCCCAACAGTCTCATGAGGAGGTGGGACTTCTCCTGCATAACTCCCACACAACTGCCTGGCTTTCTTAGGAAACCTACAGAGCCCAGAGCTCAAACATGTAGCTTTATTTCTTCATAGTTATTAATGATGTAGAATTTTCCCCTCTATCTTCCAAAATGCATGTAACAACAATTTCTTTTTAACTCTCAAGTTGATTGTTTTACTATCACACTGACGAACAACCTCTAGACTGCTTAAATTTGGTGAGCTAACAGTTTATTTTGATTTACAAGTTCAGGACAAGAACATGCAAAGAGTCTAAGCAGGCAGTCCCCTCCAGGAGCATCAGATACACTCTGGGCTAGCAGAGCTCAGTCGAACACAGGATGGGGGGCTCTGTCTTTTTTACCATTAACAGTGGTCTGGAAGAGAGTAAATACAGGGAAATGAAGTCACCATGAATTGTTCAATTATGAATTGTTAGAAGAATGAGCAAATAATCCTGGACCTCCTAGCATAGTTAAATGTAGAACAAATACTAAAACTGAAAAGATACCAACCAGTATTCCCACAGAAAATGGAGAAAGCACTGATGTTTGAACTTAGTAGGTACTAGCCTGCAAACTTATACATGAATATACATTTATTAGGTTAACAGAAAAGGCCCAGTAAAATTTTGGGCTGTGTAACTAAGAGCACTGTAACTCCAAGTGGACAGGAAATTGTACCTGCAATGTTGTGTTTGGTTTTGAACATTTTATTACCGGATAAATGAGGAACTGGAAGATGGTAAACAAAAATGAGCAAAAGCTGGAGAACAGGGCTGATCAACAAGCATGAAGTACATAAACCCACCTGAGCTAGAAAACAACATTTTACAAAATATTTAAGAGGGAAACAAAGTGCCAAAAATCTAAAACTGTCTGAATAATTCTGTGACTATTTGTTTGAAAAAATTACTTAAAGAAACTACTTGCTTCCTTTGTACTTATCTGCCTCCATTGGAACACAATGATTTTTAACCATGGAAATGTTCTAATATTTCTCAGATTTGGAATTAAGTATTCACAGCAGAAATCTGATCTTGGAAAATGAGCTAGTCCACCTTCAAACAAAGTTATTATTGAAACTGGTTCTGTTCTAAAGTCATTTCACATACCAGGACTACAGCAGCCAGTTCCACTATACACTGACTTGGTGCACAAGATTCCATAGCACTGAGCCAGGGCATGCCAGGAGGGTTATGTTGTTTGAACCTGTTTGGTCTGTTGTTTCAGTGTTCATTTTTTTTAAATAAAGAAACAGGATTCCAATATCTGTTTGCAATGCCTTAGAGAAAGGATTTCCCAGATAAATTATTTGAGGAAACATCCAGTATAGGGAGTGGGAGAAAGGGAAAAGTGGTACCATACATCATGTTCTACACTTATCACAAGAGAAGCTGCTAATTAGTGGTATGTATTTCACATTCAAGGAGACATTTTGTACTAGAGCAGGAAATGCACAGAAACCAGGGACTAGACCCTTGTCCCTCCCTGATTACTGAGGATGCTGAGCTCTGTAAGCACTGGCACAGCTCTAGCCCACTGCACACTACACAAAAAAAAGGCTGGAACTTCATCTTGACTGGGGTGTGAATTGACTTAATCCTTTAATCTCACCAGTAATCTGAGTTATGGTTTTCCATAGCCTTTCCTAAAAGTCAGAGTTGCCCTTTGCAGTCCCCCCTTCCCCCATCAGGCAGGGCAGTAGCTTGGGATCAAGAGAGAAGTGTTCAAAAGAGCAGTTGCATCAGTGTGCTCCCCTGCCCCCAAACTCATATGCCTGCAGCAATTTGCTCTCCGCTCCCCTGGTTTCTAATCCTCCCAGAGCAGAAATGTGATGTAGCAAGCAGAGGGACAGGCTGCAGCTGATGCCATCGCCCCTCCATGGCCAGCTGGCAGGTTTGGTGCCTCCTCACGGAACACTGAGCACAGACTTCAGGGTGTGTGTGTCTGTCAGAGCTCGGCACCAGCAAAGCTCAGGGGGATACAGCATGGAGCACATTGCATGGTGCCTCTCCAGACCTTTGCACAAGAAAGCCAGCCACTTTCAAAGCACTAAATAAGATGACAAATTACAGAGACAAAGATAGACATACTAATAAGCAACAGTGTTGAGCTTGTCCCTACTTGGGTTTGACATTTTGGGCTTTAGATTCTTCTCTGTGGACACAGGGACTGCTTTTCAGAAGCCAGAGAACATAGAAAAGATAGAGTGAGCCTGACCCAGAACCATCAATTTTAACATCTCCAAACTTCAGGCTTCATCTGGGCTTTGCAGCTCATTCCAAAACGGATCAGAACAAAACCTTAGATCTACTGACTTCTTAGGAAAGTGCTTCTTGAAATGTATTTCAATGCAAAAATCTCTAAGTAGGCCCACTTTTTTTTAAATACATGCAGAAATTGTGCATTCACTACTTAAAAAAAAAGAAAAGTGCTGAGACTGCCATTTCACAACTGTACAGGTTTAAACCACGCAATCTTGTTTTAGCCTTGAATGACATGATCAAATATTCATTATTCTATAGGACCCTGCACTTACAGTGCACGGCAGATGGTGTGAACACTCATGAACAATTATTCAGAAAATAAATAGGAAAATTCAGTGAGAAAGGAAAAATCTGGGTGTTCTCTGGACAGTATATGTGTTTATTTACTCATTGCCCACAGGTTTGTTGTGAACTGCAGTTTGTGGCATGTTGTGAGTAGGACAGAGGCACAGAGGAAGCTTCCTGCCTGTGATTCCTCCTATGGAACCAATTTTCAAATACGTGTGGAAAGAAGACAGGCTTAGACAAAAGCATTGTAAAGCCAAGCAGCCAGCCCACAGGAGAGCCAGTGAGCAGGCAAAAGGAAACAGGGGAGCAGGCATAGAGCTGCTTATAAAGTGTTAGGCCTGAGGACTAACCTTTTTTGCATAGGTTTAAGAACAAGGAAAAGAGACTTGTTGGGTATTGGTGCAAAGGATAAAGAAGGAGGAAGTAAGTCTGCCATGTGTATGGGTATCTCATAGAAGGTCTTTTTCCATGGAGAGCAATCTCACAGACAGCATTCATAGATGAAACAGATAAGGGAGAGAGTGCAACAGGAATTACAGAAAGGATTTGGAAAGGAGAGCAGAGACAGAACAGCTCACATACACCCATTGATCACCTTTCTTGTGTGTTCTAAGTGGCCACAGCAGCAAACTGGTTAATGCAGGGAAAACTAAGCTGTGGAAGAGACCTGTTACATTTAAGTGTGAGGTGAAATAAGGGTAGGTTAGTAGCTGCAAGTAACGAGACAAAACAATTTGTTCTGTTAGAGAGAGATAGGAGAGGCAGCCAGAGACTGAAGTCCAGGAAGGAACAAGAACAAAATACAGAAAACTGTCAGATAAAATAGGAAATGGGATATCTGCTTAGGCAAGCAAGAATGTGAGAGTCACACTCAACACCAGCACAAGGAGAGCAGGCATATCCTTAACTTGTTATCCACTGCTGAAATAAGACCACATTTCTCTCACAGAAGTGTGTCCAAAAAGCTAGAAAACAGTCATCTCTACCAAATGCAAGGCCTCAGGATACACTGAATCTCACTGACACATAAGGATTATCATACCAAGGTAAGAAAATCAGAGAAGTACAGATTCAGGGAAACAACAATAAAATTTTTCTACACCCCAGAAAGCAGAGTCAGAACTATGAAGAGATAATGATTAAGGAGAAGACTGTCAGAAAACAGCAAGGACCAGTTGCTCTAAGTGCTGAAGGTTATCATAGCCCTTACCAAGGGGGCAGCATCCCAAGCACAGGAAGCAAAGCAGGGAAGTGGTACCACAGGCCACTAACAGCCACAGAAACAGCAAGGGGATAGACCAGGACAACTCATGAACAGCAAGAGAGAGGCCCAGAAAGACACTCACAAGGTGGGTTCAAGTCCTTTCAGAAGACAGAACGAGAGACAAGCTGCAGCACATGCCAGGGGGTCCACCACGAGGGAAGGTACCTACAGCACATCCTCAAGGTCCATCCAGGAGGCAGAGCTGGAGGCAGAACAGCACACCCACAGCATACTCAGCCAGGGACTAACAGCCCAGGGCTAAGCTTAAATAGAGCCCTCCAGCCAATGAACAGCATGGTAAGAGTCCCAGGTGGGGCTGGTCAGGGCTGTTAAAGTTCAATTGGTGCCCTCAGGACACTGATAATAATGATACTGATACTTCTTTGTTTGCCACTGAATTAATGTCATTGGAAGCTTTAGGATATCTGACTACTAGGATGCACCTGAGGAAAAAAATACTTTAGCTTTCTGGATTTGGAGCTGGAAATCCAGGTGGAGGAAGCTTGAAAGCAATTGTGAGCAACAGATGTTTATTCATGCCATCAGTTAGGAAACTAGCCAGCTTTCAGCTAAAGCCTGAGTAGTTTATAATGCTGATTTATATGAATGCATATAAATGTATTGGTGCAGCAAGAGAAAAAATGAGATCTAGGGGATTTCTGTCCCACATCTCTTGTTTCACTTTATCCCGTGTTCCACAGGTGACACTGCATCACTTGACATATCCTAATCCACAGATACTAAAGTATTTAGGCTTCTGTGGACTTCCCTACAGTGTTCATTGCTGCAATAGTTGAGTACTTCAAAACTATTATGGGATTTTTATGACACCTCCCCTATCTGCTTCTCCTCATTATTCTGATAACTCTAGTTGTCTCCAATGCTCTTTCCCATTCATTGAAGCATAATTGGATTGAGAGTTCAGTTGCTCTGACAATATTTTTTAAACTGTTTTTAAGCTGTTGTGGGGAATGGATCAGAGAAAAAGATGCAGTGACAGGCAGGCAGACTGTGTGATCATATAAACCTCCCCATTTCATAACACCAGTCAGAAGTATCATGTAAGTATCATGTGCATCACTGTTAAAGTTTGCATTCTCACAGCCCTGCTCTCTGAGTGCATGCAGCCAGGGCTGCTCATGTTACTAATGCAGGCTATCAATTTTGAAAGAAGAAAACTGTTACTTTAAATGCTGTTGTTCTGGCTGCATCAAGCTTCCCATTTTCTAATCAATTTTGGGAAAGGGTAGAAGTTTAAAAGCTGACATACTTGCAGCTAGAGGATATTATTAGTCCAGGAAAGGAACACAAATGTTTTACTATCCTCGACCACTATCATATTGACTTTAATGGCCATGTGAAAGCAACTCTGCTTTTGTGTTTTAGTGTAGCAGCTAAGTTCTCAGGCTGTGGTTTCATGCTGTAAACTTTTGGGGGCAGTCTCAATTTGAGACATTTTTGCTTTCTTTACTACTTTTTTCTATGCTATCACCTGCATCACACTGCCCTGAGTCATGTGTAAATTGGTCTGTGAAACCAAACCATGTTTAAAAAAAGCTGAACCACGTTTGGTTTTTTCCCCTTGGCACTAGTATTTTTAATCTGGATTAATTCCCTCATCTGCCTCACAGTACAGTCATGCTGTTACAAGTCTGGTGTTGCTGCCAAAGGCTTTGATTTCTACATCTACCACCTGAGCAGCTTTGAATCAGGACATAGAGGAGGTTATAGCTTTATGGATTTTAATACCAGGATGATCAGTTCCTATCATTTAGCTTGACTTGCTATACTAAGCCTTGAATTTCATCCCACAGTTCTTCTATGGAGCTCTGTAACTTCTAGTTCATTTATAGCAAGTAGTGTAGAACCATAAAAAAAGTTAAAGTCTGAGTCTAGCAACAAAGAGCAAACAAAACCAGAAATATTCACAAAAACTGTGGAAAGGAACTCAGGCTACAGAGCATAAATCTGTACAGTACAGGACTGTGAAACCTTTAAAATCTTTCATAAGGACTACGGCTGCTGGTTTTGTGCAATTCTAGGAGATACCTGGTGTAGCAATTGAATCAAAACTATAAGGAACCTAACCAGAATGAGCACATTTTTGAAAGGAAACATCCCAGACACCAACTCAGAAATGGGCTTGAATCTGAAGCATACAATTTATCTAAAATAAAGGGGGAATATGTACCATGTTTTTGCTTGACTTCAAATCTTTAATAACTCAGAAGGACAGACTTATTGACTTTTGGGTTGGCCAAGATGCAGCTCCTGGCAGGAATGGGGTCAGTACTTTAACATGCCAGTCCTCCTGAAACAACAGAAGCATAGAATGTTTAGGAAAGCTCTTTTATATATTTATGTAGGTATTCTTCAGTTAAGGTTTCTGGTGACTTTTGTGAGAATGTGTAAAAGTAGGATCTCCTGGAGTGACCTACAAGACACCTCTGAATATCCTTTTGCAGCTTTTATCTAAGTAATTGTTTCAGAAGTTAACTGTCCTTTAGAGTCACAGTTTTGAAGCACATCTTGCCCTGGGAAACTAGAAACTCACTAACACTATCCACTGCAATTAAAGAGAAACCTTCCTTGATGCTCCCCCGTCAACTTCATTGTCATCTCTGCACACAAATACCTGAACTTTTCTCACCCACCTGCAGGAACCCCCAGGGATTCCTGTGAAACGCTCTGGCCCACTGTGAGTAGCAAAGCTGGCAGCAACACCACTTTCTTTCCATGTAGTTCATGTAATTCATTACTACCTTTTGCTGGCATAATTCATATGATCTTCTATGTTTTCAGATCATTATGGGCATAGCTTGAAGTCCATATTCATTTTGAATTTTTGGAAAAAATCAGCGTAGGAATCTGGTTCTAGATTTTGTTATGATGTGATCTAGAGGCTCTTGTACCCTTTTTTTTTTTTTTTTTTAACATTCCCAAACCTACTCCCATAGGTGATGTATAGGTGATGTACACAGGTAACTTTTTCTTAAACAAAACCTACTCTTTGAGTTACCAGCTACAACAGAGAGTACCTCCTGCATCTCTGAGTGCTGGACATCTTACAGACTGGCACAGCTTGGGTCAGATAATGTGAAAACTTAGCTGGGGATTATCAGTAAAACTGCACAAGATATCTGAAGAGGAGGTAGATAATATTTGCAAAGGTTACGAGAGCCAAGTCACCTGGAAAATTGATGTAGAAAAACAAGTTTTACCTTATGTAACCTCCATTATGCCAAACAAGGAATCCTACTTAGAACCAGATTCTGCTCTCTTTGAAGTAAGTGGAAAACTTTCCATTTGCTTCAATGTGGAGGAACAGACCTACAGGGAGTCTAGTTTGTCTCTGTAAACAGGATAAAGAAGCAAAAGAAACATCCGAGGCCACTTGTAAGAATTTCCTGGCAGTGCAGGTACCAATAATTAACAAACAAACAAAAAAACCCTAACACTTTATACAAAAACATTTTAATCCACATTCACTCTCCTCTGTCCATACTTACTTCTCATGGGCTACAACGAGAATTGTGAAATGTTTGGCAAACAAAAAGGACTTTGGTCTAAGTTCTGTGTTCTGTCCATGTGCACTTTCTGCTTTGTAAACTTTGTTCTGGAAACATCTCTGGACTCAGCTAAAATGTGTCATCAAAGCAGATCCTAAACCTGACAGCTCTTACCAACTTCGTTGGAGCTTAATGAAGAAATAATCTACTGTAGAGCAACACGGAACTTTGTACATCCTACAACAGCAATACCCGGGACAGGATTATGTTCCTTTGCATCCAATTGGAAAGGAGTAGGTGTATTCAGGTGGCCAGGTCCTGGCATGTTGGTGCTCTCCACTTAAAAGTAAAAGCTTCTCTGCAGTTTCTGTGGCAAAATGCAATCTCAGTAATTTCCCTCACTGACAGAGAAGCTGCTTACAAGAGTTTGAATAACACAGGCTGTGATATTCATAAAGGAGAATTTTATCCTTAGCTACCAGAAGAAGCTATTTAAGTCGGAATGACATCACTGTCTCTCTTCTTTTTTTTCGGTCTGAGGAAAGTTAAATAGAAACCAAGAAAACATCACTGTCAATAGCAACAAACTCCAAATTCAAGATATGTTTGTCCAGGAATTTCTTGCCTATTATTTATCGCTCCCATCTTCATTTATCAAAGTTTTCCTCCTGTCTGACATGATATTCTCAGTAGTTCTTAAGGAAATTTTGATGTAGATAAATTATCTTGAGGTGGGTGCATGGCATGTTAAAAAAAAAAAAAGCCACATTGAAAGAGTAATTCTTACTGGTTTGCTGCCAAAAAAAGAAGTCAGAGAACATTTTCATTGGATCTTACTGTGTTTTCACAAGCTTCTGACCACAGAAAATATGCATGAAACTATGTAGGATTTCAAGCTATGAGGAATGATGTACCATTTGGATGTTGGCTTCACAATCTGCAGTTTTCTTGTGTTCATTCGTTGCTATGACACTGTGGTATCTGTGACATTTCTTCTCATAGAGCTGCACTTCTCACTGGCAGCCTCAGTGGAGAGCCCAGACAGTGAATGGGTTGTCATGACTGAACTGACAGATCCACAGATAAAGTGATCACTGACAGACCATCTAGCAATCATAGATCATCCAGTCCCTCCAAAATAGTGTTGAAAATTGTTTGTTCAAAAGTGTCAACAATTTTGTTTAGTTTTCTCCATTATTTAGCCTATGGTCTAGCAATATTAAAAGTATTACAACTGGGACGGACTTCTGTCAAGATTAAGGAGAGCAGACTTACAAGTTAGCACAACCCTGTGTTTTACAAGACCTAGGTGCAGAATGATCTCAGATTTTGGGCCTATCCCATGGCAAACAATTATAGTTGTTTTCTGCATGAAATTCCTTTTGATTTTGTGAACTACTGAAGATAAATGCATCATAGGAGGACTCTGAACTCCTAAGAGGCTGCAACTCATTTTACTTAAGCCTTTCTGTGGAGGTCTGTGTTTTGCCAGCATTTTATTTAATTACTTGACGACAGCCCAGGAAACATGAAGCTGCTCTGCCTTCACTCTGTGACATCATCCTCACCAGCCACATTAAAAACTGAGTGTCTTGAGACTTGCTCAGCCCATTTGTATATTAAATCAGATTAAATCAGAGTATTTCTGTATGTGTAGTGTTTGTTTCTAACAGCTTTTTTCCACACCCTGTGACTTCAAGTAGAGCACCTTCCCTCTGCCAAAAAATTGCAAAATGACAAACACTTTTTTGCAGTGTAGTTTGGGTGATAGGAACTGTATCATTGGTGTTCACCCCTCAACAACAAAGGCCTTTTCCTCCTGCATGTAGGCAAGGAGACTACTGTATTGTAAAATGCAAAGTTATACACTTCTATAAACTCCCTTGTGCTGTCTGTGTAAGCCAAACCCTGAGATCTGTACCTATGTGAACTCTCCCTTCACCTCTACAGTATCATCATTGGTAAGTATTAGATAAAATGTGAAAGGATCCAGGAATCTGACTCTTCCAGGGGTGGATTTTCAATGTGTATTTGAGAAAGAACTAGGGTCTAATGACTAAAGCACAGAAAAGAGAAGCACAATACCGTGATCATCTTTACTCCAGGCTTGTATGACCTGTGTATAGAATTTTAAATTTTGGCCACCTAAGGTTTCACACTTTTCTGGCTACTACCAAAAAAGAAGCTAAGAAAGGGTATGTTAAGAACCTCCCAACAGTATCTGCAGAATGAGGATGAACTTCTCTCCATGATCATTGAGGGAAAGGGAACAAGAAGGAATGACCTTAACTTGCAGCAGAGTTTATTTAGGCAGACACTAAAGAGCTTTCAAAATGTCAAGACTGGAACAAATACTGAGGTTTCAAATCTCCTTCATAAGAAATTTTAAAAGTCTGGTTCAACAAGCTTACACTAGCAAATGGTTTCGGTGTGCTTGGTCATACCTTTATGTGAGGACTCCAAACAGTTCACTTACGGTCTTTCTCAGCCTCATCTAGAATACTAGAGACAGTTAAAACTCTGGAAAGCTTTTCTTCCTTTTTTCTATGAGTCCCTGCTTATGCAAAGACTTGCTTAGGCAAAGACTGTGCGAATCATGTGCTGCATCCACCCTCTTGTCTCCTGGGACATGAGTCACTCATGAAGTGCAGTTCATCAAAACTATTTCACCTTCTGCCCCGTGAAGTCATTGATGGCACCAGAAGATTCTATTCCCTTGTGACCAGTGGGAAAAAATATCCAGTCATAGTTTACAGTGCCTATGCCAGTGATATATACGATATTGTGTTTTCCTTTTCCAAGGGGCAGAGTGTTTATTCTTCTACCAGCTGTATTCACTTAGCATGTTATTCATCTATTTGATTTCACTGTGTGTGTATTTAACAGTTTGCAGTAGGGAGGATGCACTCTTTAAACAGTTTTCTCCAAACAGTTATGATTTAAGTGAGTGTGTATTATCTGAATCTGATAGTATCACCTGGTGTAGCTGAATCTTGGATTTATCCCACAGATGGAACAGATTCAGAATGATTTTGAAAATATTGTGAAAGTCATACAGTCCTAATTATCTTACAGTATCTACCTCTGAGCTTAGAAAAGTTGAAAGGAAGACAATCAATACACTTTCCAAAGTAAAATAACCCAAAATATCAAGTGTGCCATATATCTAAGGGGACAGAAATTAGCTTAGGATGTTTTTCTTGAGTCTATTATGTCAGAGCCCACCAGGGGCTAAAGTTCTAAGGGTTGTTTGGGTTTTCAAAACCCATTACAGAGACAGACAGCCTTCTGGAATCAGTGGAGCCATTGACTAGTTTAAAGTGGCTTGAATTCTGTCTGTGATGTATGTGTTTAGATATACCTGCATGCTTGACTATCTTAATTACAGTTCTCTACATAATCCCTGCAGCTGAATCAAAAAGGAGGCAGCAGTCATTCCCTCTGAAGTGCACCTTCTGAGTGTGCATACAGATACAACTCACAACTTCGGCACATCCAGCATCAGTCGCACATAAAAGAATAAACAGTGAAGGGCTACTTACAATAAATTAGAATAATTTAGAATTTTACTTTAAAAAACATTCTAACTTATTTTAGGATAAGAGAGTGGAGGAGTGGAAATTATTTTCACATCTGGGACTCTGCTGTCTATGTGGTGAAATGAACAAGAACATAGAAGGCTGAAAACCTGTAACTGAAGGATGATACTCTAAGTGCGACAGAACTGCTCATGTCTCACAAACTCAGAAAATCTGAGATTCGAAATATTATGCTGAAATTGTGGTCAGAGCACATTTTGCATCAAAGATATTAATTCAGTTCTGTGCAGTCCTATGGGTAGGAGATTTCATTCACCATATTTGGGGCTGGATCTCTCTTCCAGTTATAAATGCCCTTTCCAGGTTATAGGTATCTTGAGTCCAGAGTTTTTAGCAATGCAATTGATATATATGGAATTGCAGAAAGGATTATGGGAAATATTTTCCCAGAGAGGTGTAGGTTTCGTTAGTGTGGATTGACAGTGATGCTCTTTTCTTAGACTGGCTTAGGAAAGCTGGGACAGGGTGATGCACAAAATACACCGTTAGACTGAGACAGCAGAATCAAGTAGCAAGTCTAGGAAGTTGGTGAATGTCTAGAACTCACCATGTTCTCCATGACTCCCGTCCTGTTGGCCAGCTCGCATTCCTCTGCGTGCCCATTGCAAAAGCAGCTTCCCCGGATGATTAGATCATAAATAGCATAGTGGGCAAACCTCTGAGGTTTCTCTACCAATCCTGAACCATGGCATGGACATTCCTGTCTTTTTAACAAAAGGAGACGGAGGTTGGTGAGTTTGAGGAGATCTTGAGCCTCAGGACTATAGGGGTCTTCGATCCTGTTAGCTGGACTTAAGGCACGATAAATCACCTGAAAGAGAGAACATGCACATCCCAGAACAGATATAGGACTCTATAGACACAGCAAATATCCCAAGATGGTGTTCAAGAAAAAGTAATAATTCCTATTTAGAAGACTGTGTGTAAGCAGCTGTGGGTCTATGACTGACCCCAAAGCATCCCAGCTGAGTTACCACCACCTGGCCAAACCACAGCAAGTGACTGTGTACCTGCTTTCATCCCAGCTCAGGTGTGAGATAAAAAACTACTTAGTTTAAATGTCTCTCCCTGGGGCTACTGAGCCCTGTCACCTCTGGCAGTTCACCAGTATGTGGTACCCTGCATTTCTAAACCAAGTGACAACAGTGTCACTCAGAGAAATCCAAGGTTTATTGGTATAAATGCGATGCTAATGCCATCCAAATTTCTGTAAGCATTTTTGGAGCATGGTTTTAGCATGGGTTCTAGAGTCAGATAAACTAAGACATTAAGGGAATCTGTGAAAGAAGTGGAAACTGTGATCAGGATTTTTACTTTGTCACTTGAACTATGTGCTAAAAAACACAACTTGGCTTAGAGTGAGTGAGCACTCAGAGAGCCCTCTCTGCAAACAGACCAGGTAGTTTATTCCTTAGAAGCAGCTACAGCGCCCCAGAGATCCCAGTTTTGAACAGCTATAGATCTCCTCACAGAAGACAAGGAGGAAGCTTGAATGAGGTGGAAAACAAGAGTTTTTACTGAGCTTCTCTGAAAAAAAATGAGTGAATAATGGCCAAAATGTTTCTTTTTACTGTCTCTGGCACTATACTTATGCTTGATGGCAATAGTCTTGCACTGTTCTTTTGGCAGCTGTGCACTACTAGAAACCTGTTTTGCCCATGCCATGATAAGTTTAAAGATATGGATTCATATTTTGGGATCTCCAGTCAATTATCTGTCTTCCCCATGTCTTAATTGGCATTCAGACAGCACTGAGTTCTCTAGGCAAAAGAACAGTTGTTGGGTGCTCTTCTCTCAGCATAGGGCTATTTGCTTTTACAAAGCTGTATTGTTTTTTGTTTCTCTGCTTGACAGCTTGGAAAAAGGTTTGGTTTCCTGTGGGCTTATTGTTTTACAAATATTTTCATTTCTGGCTTTGCCTCTTGAGGGGAGTTGCTTTGGCATTTTCCAGATCCCTGTAGAAGGCTGAACATCATTTTTGAGTAGAGACATTAATAGCCTGGAAGTCCCATAGGGATTGTGGCATCCTTTTAAGAAAAAACAGTCTTCCATTCCAGCTGAGGCACAAGAGTTTGCTTGTATGATTAATTTATGACACATTTCTGTCTAGAATAAGCTCAGTGGTGACACTGAGTTTGTTTGTCCTCATTTCTCCCAAGGCAAGTCTTGTTAAGTGTTAAAGATCTGATTTGGGTGACATAACACCAGTGAGGTCTTTTGGGAGTGGCATTTATATGTTCTTCTTAGATTCAACAAGCACTACGGAATTAACCTCCCTCAACTTTGTAAAAATCAAGGATATTGAGGACTTACTGAAAGAAAGACATTTTGTACGAGCAGAGTCAAAGCAGAGGTGTTGTGCCAGTAGAAGCAGGTTTAGGTGAGCTGCATTTTGCACAGAGGTAGTGGTGCTATTTCATCATTAAATCTCTTTAGCAGCATTATTTCGTATATGCATAGAACTGGAAAATGGTATTTCCCTCTCTCTTCCCATCTGGTTGTCACATTCTCCTTGAAATATTGGTGGTTAAAACCCTTGAGCACTGAGAAGAGCATAATGTAATCACCATCTCTTGCCTAATTTTTCATGTTTGATATTTGATTGGATGTTTCTTCTCACATTAAAGTGCAAGTCATCAGATCTTCCTTAACATATGTATTGCCCCAGTCTCAAGAACAATAGTTCTTGAAGAACAGATTATATCTATAATTTATCCTTTTTAGTCTACTATATATATATATATAGTAGACTAGACTATTTGAATCAATATATATATTGATTCAAATAATTCTACAGTGGGATGAATTTTTTAAAAGAACTGCTATGTCACCTTACATGCTCTGAATTGTTTTTCCATAAATGCTTAATTTATCTAAAAATAATAACAATAAAAAACCTCCAACAAAACCAAAACCTTATTTGTTTTTATGCACTAAAAATGCATTATTACATTTTAAATTAATGTATTTGGGTTTATAGTTCCCTAAAGAAAATGGATCCTAAATTAAGAGACAGATTGGTGGTGGCTCTATATATTGGTTGATAATTTTATGTGATTCAGGGAAAAAAATTATTTCTGTAAAAAAGCAGAAGGTGTCACTTTGACCAAAACACAGAGTTGGGAATGCAACTATTTGGCCACAGCCCCAGCACAATTATTCGGTAAAATTTTCAGCAAGTAACTAGAGCCTCATACTGTTCTGAATTGCCAGTTAATTCAGTAGCAGTAGGAGGAATCTTTTTATGTCCTGGTGTGTTGTGGTTTTGGGTTTTTTTAATGGGATACAGGTATTCAAGTACTTTATGGAATGGGAGGAAGAGTAGTAAATTTGTACCTGTAAAATTCTCTGACAATCCCTGGAGATGGATATTCAATACATGCCATTTTAATAAGTCTAGGTAGAAGATAAGAGCTTGGCTGTTGCAACCATTACCACATAACTGTTTTAAAGGTCAGATTATAAATGGATCTAAGTATTGCTGAACTCCTAGAACCGTGACCTGTAGGAAGAGACATGCCATCTTTTCACTGTGTTATTTGTTCCTTTTTTTGCAGTTAACAAGGTTTGTATCTCTAAAGCCTATGAAGCAGATTCCTTCTATACATACAGACATTTGACTTCTGCTTTTTGCAGAAAGGCAGAAATGTAACTATTTTTCATTTGTCATAGATACTGTGTGAATCTTCAGTTTTCCATTATATTCATGTAAAAGACATGAAGAGAGTATAATGAAAAAGAAGCATTTTCTTTTAATTAAGATGCAAGCTTTGATAAGAGCTTCCCATGATGTTCACTGTAAGGTTATTTCTCATCTAATTAAATCTTTACCTGGTATCAAGCACTGTCTTTTTTGCTGTAACAGACTGCTCTGAAGTCTTCCAGTTGTTTCCCTAAATGTCAGTTTGCAGCTGTCATAAAAGTAGCATACACACGGCTGCAGAAGAAAATCTAATGGTGTTTGAATCTTCTAAGGGACACCCTGGAAACCTTTCCACTTCCACTGAACTGGGTGGAAGTTGGGAGTGTTCAGCACCTCGATAGTTTAATCCTTTGTGGAAATACATCCTAGATCCCAAGTTTCCCTTACAATCAGGACCTGACACTGGAGCTGAATGCTGAGTAGAACATTCAGGCTTATCTGCATATCTGCCATCAAGCGCATTATTTGCCATTCTCATTTTCGGAAGTCAACCAGCTGCGCCTCAAAAAGACTACCCTGTCCTCTCCTGACTTTTCTAAGTGCAAGGAAATCTGGAGAATGCTGTAAGTGTGCAAAGCTAAAAAAGGTAGCCACTGTTAGATGTAAGTTGGCACAGCCTCACATTGTTTTATCACCGATCAAGAGATCATGTTCATTCCAGAGACAGTGTCTCAGATTTTTGATTTCTTGCCATAGGTTTTGCTTCTCCATTCTTGATGCACTAATTCTGTTTTCTTAACCTGATCTTCCAGCCAGTACTAGTCAGAAAAGATGTGAACATGACAAAGGTTCCCCCTTGCAATCTCATAGCCTAAGGTCAAGGAATATGAATCATAAATGGAGGGCAATGCCAATGCAAGGCCTCCTACAAAAGAAGATCCTTGTGCAGAACAAGAATTTGATATTACAAATAATCCTTAAGCTATGTTGACCACGTTGCACACAATCAGGTTAATGAGGTCAGAAATGTCTGTGTGCTTATACTAGGTCTATCAGAAGGAAGCTGCAATAAAAACTCTCATCAGTCCTAAATCCTCTTCATTAAGAGATTTTCATGTGAGTTGATTTTGTTCTTAAAGGAATAGTAAGCAATTTTCTTTGAATTTTTCCTACCCACTGGCATATATACTCTGATTTATTTGATGTAGCCCCTTGACTTCCATCTTGTGGAACAGTAGTTCTAACTAAGAAGTAGTCTTTCTCCAGATTTACTGTTTGGAGCACAGAGAAACTCCAGCTGTTCTCTTATTCTTTAGAAGGCCATTCTGACAATCCATGGAATAGTGTTTTTTAGGCAAGATCCGCTGTTTTCTGTCCTTCCAGAGAACTAAACTGAAAAGCCAGTGTTGAATATGATAGTTTGTTACAAAGATAATTGTGTGTTTGATTTTTTAAAAATTTCTTTGATCTGGGTAAACTCTGTATTCTCCAAATCAGAAAGGGTTGATGTCCCTTCAGTTTGCATTTGCTTTGAGGTTATTCCAGTAATCCAGTCACTGTGGCATTAATATTAATATGTAGGCATTGCTGCCTATATGAATGGCACAATTGAAGTTAGACAAATCTGAAGAGCCACGCAGACTTCTTCTCTTTCTCAAACAAATTGTATTCTGTAAGTTCAGGTTCTCTGCAGATGTACACCTGTGTAGAAAGGCAAGGGTTGTAAGGAGAAGCAGTATTCTCTTTTGAGGAAGGTAATGTAGTTGAAGTACAAAATCTAGATTATTTGACACAAAACTCTCCAGCCTGTATACAGGAATCAGACAAAACTCTTTCCATTCTACATAGCAGCACCTCATATGGAGATGTGAGAACATTTCCATACTTCCACAAGGTGCAGTGTCCTTTTGCACTATGAGGAATGATATTTGCTCTGAAATGGTGAAGGGTGGCACAGGGAGTTCTGTGATGCAACAGCCTGACTGAGAACTGGATTGAGAATGAGGAGACTCATTTCACTGTTTGATGAATTGTCAGGGAAAGTTAAAACAACCCATCCCCGTCACTGTCAACCCGTGTCAGTCAGTCTGTGTTCTCATGGGAGAGCATCCATTTCCTCTAAGTGGAGCTACTTATATCTCTATGTCTTGGCTGAAATCTTACACAGGAACAGACTTAACCAAGTGTGTAATCTCACCATGACAGTGATGTGTGAACAACTGTAGAGCAAATATTTAAGTGTTCTTTTGCCTGGAGTTTGAAAATTACAACAGTAAATTACTAAGATTATAGCATTTTAGCCAACAATTTTTTTCACAGTTGAGACTCGGGGGGAAAAAAGTAATGGCTGAAACTCCATTAAGGTTTTATAAAACAGAGTAAGAAGAAAAAAATAATTTGGTATCTGCTGCCTTGTATGTTCAGGAAATGCACAAAGAGCAGAAGCAAGGCTTAAAAAAACACTGTTGTGTCTTTGTGCCTGGTTTATTATGTTCCATGTGTTTCTGATATGGCTCATTACAAACCAGGTCAGAGTGGGACACTTGGTGCCCTCCTCAAGTTCACTTGCCGGGGATGGGATTGCTGGACTAGTCTCATCAGTTCAAATTCCCTTCAGAGACAAATCCTTGCCTTAATTCTTCCTCCAGGGAAGCAAGGCCTGGCAGTGCTGTCTGCTTGTTTACACTGCTGGTGTTAACTGCTTCCTCTCAATTTGCCTCTGCATTCAATCTGCTCTACAGTTCAAGTTAAAGGAAATGCTGAACAGACAGCCCCAGTCATAACAATCAGGCGCTTACCTTCACTAGTGACTAACCCCTTCTGGAACTCTTTCTGGCTGGAAGCTGGAATAACCCCAACATCATGCAATTTTGAGAGGCCAGTCCTGATGACTGCTGGACAATTCACTACAGTGCAAGATCCTGTCCTTGCATCTTAGCTACTAGGAATTCACCCTTGTGATGTGCTGAGCATCTTTCTTTTCAGTGTCCCCACTGCCATGTGAGGTCTGAACTCTAAGAAGTCACTGAAGCCTCAGTGGTGACCTCTTGAATTATTGATGTTGCCACTTAATGAGGGGTGTGTGTGTATGCCCCTGCACAGGGGTTCCTCCTCTGTTTATCGAAAGGTTTGGCATGAATACAGTAAAAGAAAAGCCTGAGAAAAGACAGCAGAAAATGTAGGTCCTTGGAACAGGATCACATACATTCCCCAGAGAGCCCTATCCTTGGCCTGGTTTGGTGTCTGGGTGCAAGTGGTCCCTCTCTGCCACAGCTATTGCTCAGGAAGTCCTCCTGGATGGAGAAAGGCAGCAGAGACCTTCAGTGTCAGGGCAGAAGAAAAGGTCTTCCAAAGGGTTGACTGTGGCTTCTCTCTGAACAAGCTGGTGGCTTTTGAAGTAGACAGAAGTGTGTCCCATTGCAACATGTCTTGATCTGGCATTCCCTGAGTGTGTTTAGAAGAGTGATTAAACCCTTTTAGCTACAAAGAGGGTCCACTCATCTTTGGCAAAAGGCGCTGCTGGGGACTTCTGTCCCTAAAGAGGTCACCACAGGGTACAAAATGGATGATGAACAGGTCTTCTGTGCAAAGCACACTTAACATGTTGCCATAGAAACCAGTTACTTAATTCAGGCATACACAATTCTTCCAGCCCCCAGTGAATTCCAGTAATGGGTTTATTATATCACACTTCATTGGTGTCATCTGTCACACAGACACTCACATAAATGAACCAGCCTTTTATTCAAAACTCCCACTATCTAGACCCAGTAGGGGAAGGGTCTCCTTTTGGGTCTGGTGGGTATGAGCCAGTGTTCTACTCCACTTTGCATACTAATGTCTTTCTTTCATGCAAGCATCTTATTCAATGGAGGAGAACATTTGTTTTCATTTCCTGATATTCCGGTTTATTAAAAATATGCTCTTAATCTCTCAGATCCTTGAGTGCATGTGCTGTCAGGATGCAGGTTCAAACATATCAGTCCCTGTGTCCCCCATATGATGCTTGCACTGTAAGTCACACTAATGTCTGGTGTGATGCCATGCTAATTTCTCCTTTTGTTTGGGCCAAATTTTGATTTATATTAGCTGATCTGAAGGCTCATTTTAGGCTCCATGACTACATAGTACGGTGTTTTTAAGTTAGAAAAACAGATGGAATGACAAGTAGGTGACAAGGTCTCAGCTGATGCATAAGGCTCCATGACAGTATTCCCTGTAGATGCACTTACAGTAGATGAACAGACCTTAAAAAAGTGGGTTTGGTTTTAGTTGATGAACTAATGACGGGGATCTTGGCATCTCAGATAGATAGATTC
The DNA here is from genome assembly GCA_013396755.1 of Sclerurus mexicanus. Lineage (NCBI taxonomy): Eukaryota > Metazoa > Chordata > Aves > Passeriformes > Furnariidae > Sclerurus > Sclerurus mexicanus. The sequence continues at coordinate 928,476 of VWZF01004261.1, forward strand.
TATCTGCAAAAGTACCGAGGATCTGAACAGGAGTAAGGAATTTAATTAATGTTCCAGTAAAAGAAAACGAAAAAGAGATAGTAGAAAGTAATCTCCTTTCATTTCTACATGAGTTGTTCCCCAATGCTTGACACCTTTTGTCTCAGAGATATCTTATCTGAAAAGGAATGGAGATGTGTGACCCTCTCAGAGGAGAAAAATAAGGGACAATCCATCAGAGACAAGGGATATACCTGAACTCACTGATACATTATATTCTGTTGTGACATTGTCACATCACTCATCCAAATGTCTTTTGCTTCCATTTTAGTCTCCTAAAATTTTCTCTTTTGCTAAGTTTTCCATTCTGCTCCCAGGAAAAGACTTTTTCATGGTCTTGGAGGACCATCAGAACATACTGATTCAGGGAGATGCATTTTAGTTTCTTGATGCGTGTAGGTTACTGCAGCTCTGCCACCTTCGCCTTGCACACCTACATTCTCAGTTCTGGAAGACAGTTGACATAAAATCTTGTTTCATTATGTGTCCCAGCACGGGTTTTAAACCTAAGTGTTTTCAGTAAATTGTTTCTTTTTTTTTTTTTTTTAATTCCATTTGTGCCCTGTTAGAAAATGAACTTGTGTCTCTTCTCCAGTTGAATAAGACCCAAGAAAAACTTGAGTGTTATGTGGTGGAAATTACTTCAACACTGTCAGTAAAGAAAACTGGTGTTTATCTCAAGCATTAGTTAGCATTTAAGTTGAAACAGTTCTGGTCATTGCAGAAGCTGTCAGCTTGTGATGTGAGCCCCTCAGCAATTCAAGGCTAAGCCAGAATCAGAATAGGCTCTGGAGGGATCAGAGTGAAGGTGAAAAAGAAACAGAGACCACTGAAGAAAATAGTGGTGGGGATTCAATCATCTGCTGTCTAAGTCGCTTGAGTCAGTGCTTGAGGAGATGCCCAGGTGACATTTGTGACATCTTCAAAATGAGGTGTAAAGTTGCAGTTCTGAGGTGTGTGGGCAAAGCTCCTGTGAGATTTGCAGTAACAGTAGCAGTGTCACTCAGGCAAACCTGATCAGGTATCACTTTAAATAACTACACTCTGCCTCCCTTTATTTCAGTTCACAAAAGAATCTGCTGTGTCATACTGCTGACCTGAAAAGCCTGATGCTTCTGCACTCTTGCCATTTCATGGATTGATTGAGAGATCTCTGTAAAGTCTGTCCAGAACTTGACAATCCTTTTGGGTTAATGTCCTGTGAAACAGTATTTGTCTTGCTCTCTGTGAAGTTGCCATACGGATTCCTGTGTGCTCCTTTTAAAGCCTCAGCACTCCTCCCGTGGAGGAAGTGACCTCCGTATGTATTCAATTCATGTTCATGAAAGTATGTGGGATCTGCAAGGGTATAACCTGGAAATACAGGACTGTTCTTACCGTTACCATTACCTTCTGACATCTATTACCACAGTGTAGATTGATTAAGCATACACATACTCATTTCAGTGTAGTTGCTGCCCAAGTCGACAGAATTATTTTGACACTTGTAAACAAAGGCTTGTGTTGGATGAATGTTTTATTATTTGATTTTTCTGCCATCCGCTTCTCAGATTCATTGTAGCAGCAACACATGGTCTTAATGATAATCCCCAAGATTAAGGAAGCACAAAAGCCAATATAGTGCAGGGCAACAGGGAATACTGTACTACAGAATGAAGAGTTGCTTTGCATTTAAGGCCAAGGCATTAAGGCCTGTATTCTGTCCCATACTCAACCAGAATTGTCCTGTTTTACCACAAAACACTTCACCTTTTTGTGCTGCTCTTTTCCCATCTGTGAAATGGCAGCAGCACCCTTGTATGTGTGCTGAAGATCATTAACTGGCTCTTGCAAAGTACTTCCAGATTTTTGATTGGAAGGCACACAAGAGTGGAAAATTATATTACTTGCTGAGATTCTGTATTGACGTGGCAAATTGTAATCCATCTACAGAAGACATTTGGATGTGTTTGACTTAAATGAATCATCGTAACTGACCAGCAGAATTACAACTCCAGAAATAAAGCAGTTTAGTAGTCAGATCATCTGCTTCAGATTTCTAATATGCAGAGATGTTTCTTATCCTGTTGCACAAAGATAACTCAGTCTCTCCTTACTGCTGTTTCCCTGTCTCGGGTATAGTACGCTAGTTTCTTTCCACATGTATTTTGAAATGTACTGATGAAACACAGGGTTTTTTGAAGCCTATCTGGACCATTCACCTCACCCTTAAGATTAATTTGCAGTAAAGTATTACTGACGAACCTTCATGATCACTTCCAGACAGGAAAACCAAAAGGAGTGTGACTTCTCCAAGGAAGAGAGAAGGAAATGAAAGACAGTGAAAAAACTCCAGCCTCTGTCATGACTATAAGAATATTTTATACTCTCCCTTTGTGCCTTCATGTCTTCTCTATCAAATGATGCCAATGATATTTACCTTATTCCCCATCTAAACTGTTTCAAGATTGATGAATAAGGAGAGTTATAACTAAACTGAGTATCTGATTACTAAACAGTAGTTAATGTTCTTGTCGGAGAAATTTATCAGAGCAATTTTACATTTATTTTTAGAAGCATCTTTTGCATATGTTTAATAACACATCAGAATATTCACACCAAGGGAGGGGCTTTTCCCACTGTTGAATAGTGAAACCTGGCTGCTCACTCCCACTTCCTGCTTCCAAGCAGTTTCATTGCTGGAGTCTCTGGCTTGATAGAATGAGCAGTCACTACCAGCAAGAAAATTACATTAAACTTAGAAGAATGATGTATTTAAAAATCATCCAACCATCTAGAAACTATTTATATGGAGAAGAAAAAGAAAGACCATGCAGTTCATGTAATCTTAAAGTAGGAAAGTGGTTTGGATACATCAGACTCTACAAACCTGTATTTCCCTACATCTAGTTTGTTGGAATTCTAGCTCAGTTTATTGGCACCTGCAGTGTAAAATCAGACAATCTTAATCCTATTCTGTGCATCTTTCATAAAATAAACTTATTATAGCATTTCCATTCATTTTCACTGATATATAATTTCTCTTTTTCCGCTTTATTTTTTTAACACAAAGCCCTCGGGAATGGGCTACCTTTCTTAATTTACATGCACAGTATCTCTGACACACGCTCTCTGGCTTTCAGGCACCCTTCCGCTGTTTGACATTAAACTTAGTCCAAGCCTCAGTTATTGCTTACCTCTCCTCTGGTGCAGGGCACTGCATCTGAATACCTGGAAGTGCACATGGAGCCATCCTCAGTGAGATCATCCTGGAGCCCAAAAGTAGCTGTACAGTTGACAGAGAAATACTTGTAGGGCCTCCAAGTCTGCCCGTAATCCTGGGATCTTTCCAACACCATCGCAGCTGGGCGGGGAGACTTGAACACAGCAATGACATGGGTCAGGTAGAATTCTGTTTCAAAGTCCAGTCGGATTTCTTCCCTGTGTACCCCTTGGGCAGACTGCCACCAGGAGATGGGGTTTGCAAAGAAATCATCCGTCATGTCAGCAGGGAGGTGGGAGTTATCCGGCTGGTTGGCATTGCATTTGGTGCAGCGAGGCTGCCCACAGCCGTGGGAGGCGTGGTGGAGGAGATTCTGGTCTGGGTAGGAGCAGTACAGTTCTGTGCTGTTCTGGCCACACGTGGTGAGGGTGACTGGTGTCCTCCCTGTTGCCAGGTTTCCCACTGGGGGGTTGCAGGCACGGCCATCACAGCGGAACGCTCGTGGTCTCATGGGGTCTGAAAGACAGGCAAAAGAAACACAACAAGGAGAATTCTCAAATAGTTCTCAGGGTGTAATGCAGGTGACCATGCAAATGTTTGGAGTTTGGGGATTGACATCCAAGAGCTCACCTTCAAAGGAGAGCCACTTTCTTTTTTAACACAAAGTTTTGAGGCAGTTTCTCCATAAATCTAGTCCTCGTGTTTGGTGCCTAACACAGAAACTGATGCTTATTGTGCTTAACCTTGATTTCTGTTGAAAATGCAGTAGTGTAGGCCTACTGAATTTTTTGTTTAACCAGAGAAATCTTGTGTTTCCTTACTTTTCCTGTAGTAAAGATCTGTATTGAAGGACTGGAACTATTCAATGCATTTATTTTCATTGTTATCAGAAAACAAAGTCAAACTGGACTGTGCATTGTAGATACATTAAGAAAAGAGAATGATTCCTGCCGAGCAGATTACAAACACTAATTACATATAAAAACACATAAAGGAAGAATGTATTTCTACAAGTGAGTGTTGAGTTTCTACTGCTCCTATTAAGATCGGGTGGAGTTATTATTTCATAGCAGAGCTGAAAATCAAGTCTCTTTTTTGTTTAAGTACCTTGACATGGAGGTAGACGACCACATTCTGTTTGCCAAGTTTACAAATACTGGCAAATTTCTGGTATCTTTAATGTATATATTTACTTACTTCTAAAATAAGGAAGGGTAGGGATACCTACAAAGTCTCAAAATTGTTTGAAAATCAGTAGTGTCTTGTGAAGTGGAATTAAAGTTCATTCCAAAACCTTACTACCATGCTGGAGAAAACTGCACATCTAATGACATGCCATGTCCTCTTTGCAACTTAACACTCTAGAAGGAGTTAAAGACTGAACTTGCAAGGTCAGAAATCTAATCCAAGAGGTCACAAATCAGATGACTGGATGTAGGTCCTACAGGAAATGACCCTTCCAATGAGACATAGGATGACCATAAACCCTGGGTAATCTAGGAGCAGTTCAAAGGTCAGCTAGGTCAAATTTTAAAACCCCTACTCGGTTTATATTCAGTCTTTCCTCAGGTAAAATTAGTTTAAAAATCAAGGTAGGTCAAAGGAAAGAGTCTTCAATTCAGCCTTATAAAAGTACTCAAATCGTAAATGTAGTTAAATGAAACTGGCATCCCTCTTTCCAAAAGGAAAGTTTAAGGGGAAAAATTGAGTCCAGTGTGCACGGTTTTTGCCTCTGAGTTGGTTCTGTCCATGGTTCCTCAGTGACACCTCTGCACAGGCCAGGACAAAAAGGTCAGACATGGACATTATTTTGGAAAACACCTCATGCATTTTGCTTTCCAGAATTAGGACACAAAGTTATTGTATGTCCACTGAATTCCACTGACCAATGATGTGTACCAATTCAGCTTACAGACAGTGTAAGGTAGTCTTAAACTTCAGGTAGCAAGGAAGCAGATCATCCAAAAATACTCTTGACTACTTTTAGAAACAGGAGGAAGCCACTTGCAAGGTAATTTAGAGTGGTTTTGCTGGCAAAGATTTTTTTTTTAGTATCCCATTGAAATCGTAGGAGACTGGAAGAACTTAGAGGGCAGCAGTGCCGGAATTACACGTGCACCTGAAAGTCTTCAGATCAAAGGAATGAAAGCTGCCCCTCCTCAGTCCCACCAGTGCTTCCTGTGCCAGCACTGAGATGAGAAGTTGCAGAAATCACCTGAGGAGGAATAGAGAGAAGATGGGGGTGTTGGCCTCTATTGGTGCTGTTCTTTTCTCCCCACTTTCAACTGAGCAGGTGATTCTTAGAACTACTGGAGATCTTCCACCAAGTCCTCACACCTTCCCAACTGTTTAATGGCCATTTCAATGTAATTTCTGTCTGATTGTGAACGTCTTGTTTCATCTGAGCCCAGTACAATTACAGGGGAACACCAGGAGATTCAGAGATTTTATCTAGGAGGTTCCTTGCAATTTCCCCAAGTGTTTTTGTCCTGAGAAGGGACTCAGATTTCCACAGAAGCTGTTTAGAGCTTCCTCATTTTTGCAGAGCATCTGAAATTCCAAATTTTTGCGTGCTCTGAAAGGTGAATTTCACTGAGTCATGCAGAATTCTAGAAATAAAGACAAATCTATATTTATACACATATAATGAGCTACAACAGCATGCCTCAAGAATGTCTTTGCAGGTGACATTTAGGTTCCTGTTTATGTTGAAGCTGTTTGGTAAAAACTACTGGAAATAAGGAAGGCGTGACAATTCTGTCTTTAAAATAGATTCAGTATTAACTGATTTTGCTCAGTGCTGCACAAAGGTGTCATCTTTGCCTCCAGAGAATTTCAGTGGGACTGGTCTTACAACTGAGCTTTGAACAAACATTAGTTCTGACTAAGAATCAGGTTACTTAGTTTTGATTAAGAATGGATCCATGTTACAAATGCTGTTAGATTATGGATGATTATAGATAAATATACCATGTAATTAAAAGGAAGTCCATTTCTATTGATGGATTACATCACTAAAGCTGTCATAGAGGAAATGGGATGCTGGAGTTCTAAATTTAAGAAGTTGTATAAGGGGAAGTTTTGCAGACAAGAATGTGAGAAAGCAAAAAAAAAGAAACATTTTTTAAAAGGGACTCTCTGCTTTTTATATTTCCCATAAATGGGCTGTTAGCCTTGTATTGAGTTTTTTTAACTGGTTTTTTTCCTGAACTTGGAAAAGAAAGATGTTTGTTCTCCTGAACACCAGTCACAAGAAGGTTTATCTGCTCTGTCTGCTAATGCAGCAACATCAATAAACAGTTCCTGTCTGAACTGCTGTGTCATTAGGAAAATGGGAGAAGAACAAAGTGGAAATTAGCAGAAGGGACTTTGAGAGAATGAGATTGAAAAACAAAATCTGCAGTCGATTAAAAGCTTTGTATTTAAAGAAATCAATTGGCAGAACATTACTTGGCCACAAGGACGGTGCAGCCCGTCCATCACTCACTGATTCTGTGGAAACAACACAAAATGTTGAACCTGGACAGCAAGGGGAGACTGGTGCAGAAGAGAAACAGCAGCCAGACAAACAAACACCTTACCCCAACTGCCAGGAGAACTCACTGAATAATTCAGAAAGAATGAAACAGTTTGATTACGCATGGGCACTGCATGTTATTATGAAGTTGATAACCTTATACTCCATGGAGGGTAGCTTGGCTCCGCAAATGGTAGGATTAATTTATCTGTTTGTCTTCTAGTCCCTCAGAGCTCTGCCACAAAGTGGCAGGTCAATGGCACGTGCCCAGCACGTGTTATAACAACGGTGCTACCCAGTGATTAGGGAATTGTACACTTCAAGAGAGGTCGTACTATTGATATTCCTGGGACACCATTTCAAATGGCGTTCTCTTACTTCAGAACCTTGTAATGCAACAGAACACTGTAGACATTAACTAAATTTATGATTTTGTGTGTTTAAGTCACCTGCAGTGACTCCAGAGAGCAAATTTCACAGATCTGAGCAGCAGTAAAACTTTTGGGTATCTTCTGCTGTGTTTTTGATGGAGCAGTTTCAGCATGTATGTCCAACCTGGATTTCACTTGTTGTATATATGTTTAACTTCTTTCTTAATAACCAAAAACTTTTAAATGTTATTTTCAAGCTAATCACCCTGGGGACATGAGTTGCTCAAGTTTTTATTACTCAGACCTAGAACTTTATCCTTTAACGCTGATTACAACAGAAGTGCTGTACAACCCTTTGGTTTGTCTGGGACCAACTTGCAGTAAATTTGACAAGTCTTCATCCATATATGAAAAGCTTGATGTATTTCTGTACCAAAATAGCCCAGATAACTGGGACTAATGAGCCAGCCTTCATAAATACCCCGGAGGAGAAGTCAGAAAATGCTATGAAACCAAGATGCATCCATGATTTGAGGCATGGACAGAAGAATTAGATTCTAGGCCAGGGCTCCCTTCCCTTGTGGCCAGTGGCAGTCTGCCTGCCCTCATCCCTTCTGGAGCAGCAGTGGGCTCCAACACCTACAGCTTCATTTGCAGATGAGCTGAATAACCTCAGACCAGATGAAACCAAACCCTGCTGATAATGAGGTCCTGCAACTGACATTAAGTTTGATGGTAGAAATAGTCAGATTTTGCTACATCACATCCTTTTTTTCAGGGCTGCTACTGTGAAGAGAGCTGGCCCAGGTGCTGCTCCCCAGGCCACTGCTTACTTGGGGAGCTTAGAGCTGAAACAAGAGCTCAGGCTGTTGTCAGTCCTGTTAAGTGTCTCAATATGCAAGAGTTTTCAGATCACAGCAGAGTCTATTTGAGGGGAATAATGCCCTCCATCTGCACAAGACTAAGGGAAGGATCATCCAAGTGTCACATCTTTCAATATAAACCCTAGGTGACTGCTCCAGCCTAAGCAATAAGGTGGGGTTTTTTGGTTTTGTTTGTTTGGGTTTTTTCCCCCCAAGGCATTATATTTAAAGATCTAAGGAGACAGCATTGACAACCCAGACTATCTTCTCTGTACAGAGATTTCAGAAGGCAAATATTCTACTCCCCACAAATATTATGCATCATGTACTGCCCATATAGTTGCCCCATCAATTTGCTTCACTTCTGACCAGGAGGGATCAGCTATACAGCTGAAATGGGAGTTTATTGTATAGGCTGAGGTATGCCAAAAACGTACTTCTCTACACACTTCTCAGCTCTAGAAAAAGAATTGAAAATGAGCAGGTAACCCTTGTGCTTTCACAGGCTGAGAGTACAAACTTTTGATCAAGCACCAAATATTTATTTAAAGAGACATTGAGTCCTTAGAAGCATCACCTTCAATATCCAATTGTTATGTTGCTATTCACTATGTCCTACACTATTATTCTGAGTGAGTTTAGCTCTGTACAGAACACACCCCCTCCCTTCAAATTCACTTTCCAAGCAGTCGGCTGGGGTCTGCATTTCCTTGAAGATTTGTTTTCAGTTAGTGAATTGGACACAGAGCAAATTTAGGTTAGTTTGTAACAGGCTTCCTTCCGCAACAGCGTCAGCAACTTTACAAGTCATCTATGCAACCTTTCTGTGCTGTATGTCAATATATCCTATAGGGAACTTATATCCGCGCCTGGGAAAACAGTGAATGCCCCAAATAAGACACTGACTATGGCACAAGTACTCCTCCTCTCATTCCCTGTCATGCTGTGACAGACAGCCTTTCCCCCACATGGGTTAGTGGGTAATATGACAGGATTGTAAATTTATGAGCTGTTTTCAGTTTTCAAGAAAATATCTCTTGCAGTTGTGGAAATCTGCTGTCTGTTATCAGAAGGGCTCTGGCTAGGGAATAATCTGAGCTGAATCCACTTGATCTGGCTCTGCCTTTACTGGAGCTTGCAGGACAGCTGAGCACTTCAATTGCTTTCAAATCACTGCGTGAAGAGTGTTGTTCCTGTCCTAATACTCTGAGCACACAGGTGAAATTTAAACCACTGATATGTTTTCCTGTACAGGAAGAGAGATCCCAAGAGAGTATCTCAAAGAAAAAGTCACCAAGGATATATTGTTTTATTAATAATTATTTTTATTTTTCTGACTCAACCTTTGTACCTAAGCCTTCTTAAACATAAAGGTGTATTAAATCACAGCAGAAAGAAAAAAAATACCTAATGCTTTGCTTCCCTTCCTGTAAGGAATTTGTCTCTATCATAATCCAGGTATTTTTAGGTCCCTATGTAAATACCATTAGAGCTGTAATTCCTGTATCATATGTTTACTTGTACCCCCACATATACACACACAACCAATCGACTTCTCTTTCTGTCCTAATCCATTTTTCTCTAATGCTAATATAAATCCTGTCCACTGCATGTTAACTATTAAGTCAGGGAATACAATGAATGAGTGGGCTGTCTTGGATAAATAGGAATTCCTAGACAGTGTCTCTGATTTTTAATGATGCAATATTAAGTAATATTAAGAGAATAATTCAGATTCCTACAGTGATGCTGTCCAAGGATGTTGTCATTTCACTCTTGTCCTGCCTAGGAAGGCAGTGTTTCATCCTCAAAACAAACATTCATCATATCTCAATCCACCTACCTCTTTCTTTCTCTCTTACTTTTCTTTTGTTTGCAAAACTAACACACTTTTTGCTTGTAAGCATGAATGAACCTATACATCCTATAAATCTTTGGGAGGAAACAAAACTATAAAGCTGCTTATTGCAGGGAATAAGAAGCATTTGTATATATTGATTAACACAAATTCCTTGTAAGAATCCAATCTAAAATAAAGATGCTGACGTAATTTTTTTTTCACAAACAGAGCTGATTTCTATCCCATTTCCCCCTGTTAAATTTAGGATAAATTGTTTCAGAATGGCAATATTGATTTATTTTGCTTACCTGCTTCCCCATGGCCAGAAATAAAATATTCCAAGAACACAATCAGCATGATGCCTTTATGCTGCATGGCTGTCAGTAAAATATTTGTCCTCAGTGAAGCAAAAAAGACCTGCAGTAATCTACAGGTTTGGTGCTTGCATGGCTTTTCTGTATTTTCTTTCTTTCTTTCTGCTCACCTTCCTCTCAGTGCAGGGGTCAAGGCTGCTGTCTCATTCTCCTTGTTCTCGTTTGGGTCCAGAGGTGGTTTGTTTTTTTTTCAGGGCTCAGATGCCTTCTGGGTGTCACCCATACTTTGCTTTCAATAAATAAATAAATAACAAGGATTTTCTGTGTCTTTACCCTTCTCCATGCAGCGGTCAGGGGACGTTCACATCCCTGACGCAGCGCCTCGGATGCACCATCGAGGGCTGGTGCGAGGCGGAGAGCTCCGTTCGGTCCGGTCCTTGGCGCTTCTTTGGATGCTATTTCGAAACTTTCATTCCTGCTCCTTGCTTTTGGTGGAGCTTCGGTCTGGCTTTGCCCGGGTTCGCCCTGGCAGCCTTCCCTACCTCCTCGCACCTCCCGCAGGCTGCCGCTACCCGGGGCAGCGAGGGGGTCCGGGCAGCCTGAACCCTGCTTTGTTAGGAGGTGCCCCCCAGTACCTTCTCTCCCTTTGCTCCCTGCAGCAGAGGGTCATAAGAAGAGCAGAGTTGGCTTTGCTCCCTGAAAGATGATGAGAAGCAAGTGCTTTCCTGGCTCTTCTCCCTTCTTATTTTGGTTTGTTTTATTTTATTTTATTTCCCTCCTCCCTCCGCTGTCACGGAAGCCGCTTCTCCCCCACCTCCAAGGGATTTGCTTCACACAGCGAGCGCCAGGGGAGTGGAAAACAAACCCTACGCCAGCTCGCCGAGGCCGGTGCCCGGGCAATCCCCGGCGGGCTCTGCTCCTGGACCGGCTCCTGCCCGCGGTGCGGGGGCTGCGGATCCCGGGGAGGGGCAGGCGCGGGCAGGGGCTGCTCTCCCGGGATGAAGGTGCAATGCCCAGCGCCCAGACGAGAGGGGGAAAAGGGAGAAGGGGCTGGAGAATCCTTCCTTCCTGCTGCTCCAGCAAGGCTTAGGGCTGGGGGGTTCCTGCCCTCCCGAGGGCGGATTAGTTATCTGCAAGTTTTGTCTCTGCCTCCCTTCAGCCTCTAGCACATCTTTCCGTCCTAACGGGGCAGTTCTCTGGTCCTGCCTGCCTGTAAAGGGGATTATTAAAACATGTGATCTTCCTCCTGTGCTTTATATGTGCGTTTGCGCGGGTTTTTTTTGTTTTTTTTTTAGATCCATCCCGCACCTCCTCTTGGGCCGGGCTGGTCCTGGTTGGGCTCAGATGCGGGCGTTGTTTTCCAGCCTCATCCTCCCCTCCAGCAGCAGCTCGCGTGTGTCCGTGTGCGTGTTTCAGTGCGCGGCCGTGTCCGTCTGTCCCTGCAGCACCCTCTGCCAGCCCGCCCGGCACATGACACCTGCCCGAGCCCCGGGGACACGGACCCCGCACCCCCGGGCACCCCATGGCCTGGGCAGAGAGGGAGGGCGGGTTTCGCTAAAGCTCACTTGGTGTACACGCTGGCACACGCACTGGTTTCATTCCATGGTCACAGGCAGGAGCTGGGACAAGGCAGGCAGGGGGGAACCTTGTGACTGCCTGGAGGAGCTGGGATGTCTGTGCTGGCAGAATCCCTGAAGAGGGATTTGGTATCTCCTCCACAAAGCTCCCAGGGACACAGAGAGGCTCCAGCATGGAGCGATCGGGGTAAAAACGTTCAGCCCTAGGAAAAGAAGTTAATTCAGGGTGTCTGTTCCCCACATCTTCATTCCCTCTTTCCCCAGATTTCTCATCAATATAATGCCAATGACTTCTGCTTGATGTCACAGAGGGAAGCACGTCCGAGGGGAGTCCAATGCAGAAGGGGTTATTCTTGTGCTCATGTGTGCGTAGGATCAGACCTTAGAGGGATTTGAGGAATGTAGGTCATACAAAGAAGAATAAGGAAATATTTATTTCCCTTTGGGGTGGGAATGTTTGTGCTAGGCAGGGTTATTTAGCTACTTTTTGGGGTAGAATTTTCTGACTTTACCCTTATCGTCTTTTTTTTTCTTTCCTTTTTTTTTTTTTGTGTGTTTTTACTATGAAAACCCAATAGAAAACTCTAAAATATGGAGGATTTTCTCCTCTCCTTTTGGCTTTGCCTTTTGTTTGAAAGCAGCTAAAATACTGTTAAATTACAAAACAAAATTCTCCTGCTATAAATGACAGTACCCTTCAGAAGGTCTGAGTCTGTTGTGTTCTCAGCTCCCCTGGGATATTCTGAGTTCTTTCAACTTGAGCATCTTCAGTGGGAGCTGGGGATGTGGAGAATGTCCTAGAGCTAAAGCGGATCTGACATTAATGAGAGGCTGTCATTTAATAATTGTGCTTTGTTGTCATTGTTTGTTGATTGCTGCCTTTGTGGGGAAATGCTGCGTTTTTTTATTGGCAGGTTTTTGGCTCATTCCTAACTGAAATGCTTCTCCCAGTTAATTTCACCAGGTTAAACTGTGGCACTTGCAGTTCAGTGGATGTAATAAAGGTCAAGAAGCTGCTGTATAATTTAAACAAGAACTCAAAATGGAGAGCAAAGTTCATGTTGCACTGGTAAGTGGGGAAAATCAAAGTTAAGTACATTCATTTACCTGTTATGCCTGGATGGCAGTACCATAAGATATTCTAGTGTTGACTCTAGGGTATAAAAGTGACATAGAACGAAAAGCCTTCATTCTTCCTCCTAATTATTGTCTGTCTTGAGAAATCCACTATCAGTACTAATGAGTACATTTCCAGTGTAATGCTATGAAAATCCATTCATGCCTGTGAGCTAAGAGGAGCTAACAGCTAAGGGGGGAATTTTGCTGTTGTCATTGTCTACTGCTGCTGTCCAGAAGACAAACTGATGAGATCTGAGGAACAGCCCATACCTAGAGGTGTCAAACAGAGAATGCCCATCTTGGCTGAATAGTGCGTATGAACAGTGATGTGAATAATAATCATTAACTTTAGTTATTTCCTAAACTATAGCAATGTAAATATATGATCCTTAAGGTTCATAAGGTCCAGACAAGGTTCATGCTCCAGTCCATGACTTTCACTGGGACACTGGGGGAATCAGGTGTTTTGGAAAGTGACTGAGTTTGTTCTAGCAGCAATTGACAAAGCACCCAGAGAATAAACTCCAAAACTGTGAATCATTCATTTTGGGGGAGGAGGGAAGAGCCAATGGCATGGCAGAGAGGGGAGAGGTGTGTCATCTGTACCACCTGCCCTCTTTGCTTGACAGCCCTGTTTGCAGAAGCCAAAGGACAGGCTCTCCTCTCTGAGATCACCCCAAAGTGGTGCTGCATTTGAATTACTGAGCATCCTGCTTGCCTGCACCATCCTTGTACCTCCCATTCCTTGTACTTCTCCAGTTTGCCTTGTCTTTCCTCTTTGTATCTCCTCAGCAATGACCAGCTTGAAGGAAATCTGCCGTGGCCTTCCTCTAAACCCTTTGCCTGAAAACAAAGGCCGGAGAAGAGGAATACCCCATGCGCCCGTGAGAACCCCCAATCTCACTGCTCAGGAGAAAAAGGTAAAGTGGGGTTTCACAGCACCTCACGTCTCTTTCTTTCAGATAAATGCAGCTTGGGGCAGCAGACCTGTTTGTCTCAAAAGCTTTTCTGAGTGTGCACCTAACTTTGTGGCAAATGTACTTCCTTGGTGTTATATAATTCACTGTGTAATGGGACAAAGTACTGGATACTCTTCTGCTTGCTTCCTTTCTTCCTCCTCCAGAATAAACAGGATGATATGAAAGAGATTTGCTGCACAGCTTCCATGACTTTAAATGGCTAAACAAGAGGCAGTAGACTTCAATGCTGTCAATCCAGCATTGTTCCTTGAAGGTGGAATTCTGAATGCTGTTGCAAAAGCACTGCATATGTATGGGAACAAGAGCTAACCCCTCCAATGCAATAAACATCACAGATGATGAATCGCCATCATAGAAGCAGCTACACATCTGTATATTGGCATAAAAGATTCAAAGATGATTTATTTTAGCCAGTAGTCTGGGCATCCTGCGATTTAGGCAAGTTTGTAGGGAGCTAAGTTAATTGTTTAACTTTAGTTGCGTAATTATTTTCTTGTCTCTTTTTGTTTGAATAGTCTATGTGCACACTAAAGTAACCATTGCATTATTTCATGTTTGAGATTAAAAAAAAATGATCAGCCGAAAATAATAGTCAATGGGTGGAGATCCTTAGGAATTTGTGTGGGAGAGGATAAGGTGGGTTCCTTAGTTTGAAAGTCTGTGCTTCATCACATGTAACAACACTTACACTGTGACATTCTGGTCAGAACACAGAAGCCCTTTCCCCACTAACAAGCCACACACAATTTCCTTGCCTTCGTGGGAGTTCCCCACAGGCATCAGCAATCAAATTCTTTCTAAGTCCATTTCCACAAACAGAGGAGAGTCCAGTCAAAGGGTAGAAAGAGGAACAGCTGTGAGATATCCAGCTAGGATTTACTTCAATGTCAGGAGTATTCGTGGCTGAGACACCCTGGGACAGCTCAGACACATGGAAATGTGGCTACCAAGTGTGCACAGAGGGCTGTGGTGATGCCTGTGACGATAAAGGAGTAGGGAGTGATCTTCACTGCATGTCAGAACATTGCCAGTAATCTCTGTTTTATTCCTTGCTTTTGCCAAATCACTTTTCGCCAGAAGGCTGCCATAGCAGAACGGAGTCCATGTTGCAGGAGAGGAGAAGGTATCTCCCAAAAGGAAGCCAAACGGTATTCTTTACCTAGGGAGAGAAAGCCCTCATTTCCTATATAGAAACTGGAATTCTTTCCTGCCTGCTTTAAATTTTGGAGAAAGATGGCAGTAGATTGATTGCCTCCCTCCAGTCTACTGTGTAACACCCTCTCGTTACTCCATCTTACCTCCTGCATGTGGTAAGAGATCATACTGGTTGGGGCTTTTATTAGACTGTTAAAGGTTTTAAAGCTTCCTTTATGATTTATTTTACTGTTAATCCTTCGCTTTAAACTCTTAACAGAGTTAGAGGCTCCACTGGTATTTTCATACCTGAAAAGTCAAATCTCTTTTTTTTAAGAGGTGTTCCTGCTTAGAAAAGCATATAGACAGAAAGGTTGTCTGTCTACAAGAGTTTTTTAAGCCTTGGGAGAGGCTTCCAGATTTTTTTGACAGTGTGTAATGCTACAGCATATTATGAGACTTGTCTTTATGTGTGACACTGTGTTCATTTTCTAATTGAAATATTCAGAGGAAGCTTTGACAGAAGTGAAGTTAATCATGTTCTGCTGATTTCCTTGGGATTTATCCCTCTCTTCATATGCCTTCATTCCCGTTTTAGACCTAGTTACAATAATAAACCTTACTACTGCCAATGTTTTATTTTCTTGAGCCTCCTCTTGTGGTTATAACAGAAACCCTGTAGGTGAGATTTATAAAGAACTGTGTGTTTGGGACTTGCCAAAGAAGTATCTAATTCTTCCTATCATACCAACTTTAATCTTCTTGGATAAATCAAGCCATATCTGAGAACTGATTCTGATTATATGTTTCCTGAGTTCTCTTCCTTCAGCATTCTTTGCCTGAGGCCTGAAACAGCCACATCCTCTCTCTTTCCCTCCCTCCACAGCTCAGGAAACCATAGCATTCTGTTTCTCAGCATCTGTATCTTAATGGGAATATGCTACAAAGAAACTACCCTCAAAATCGATGTGTGGTGTGTCCTTTGCAGAACAAGGATGTGGCATGCTCAATGCTCACTGAAGTTATAAAACGCCAAATAAAGCTGGGGCAACTTGGGAAGAATGTGCACTTCTCAGTGTTGCTCAGGATCAGAGAAATGGTCTGCCTTTATCCATGGAGCAATTCCCTAATGGATCTTACAGACAAGTCATGTTACAGTCCCTCAGCTACCCAGCATGGTCATCTGTCATCTGATTGCAGCATCACTTGTTTCTGTGCTGGGGCAGTCAGGTCAATAATGGGCCTTGATGACCTTGATGAGCCTCTCCTGGTGTCTCCACCCACACTCTCTGCTCATAGGCTTAGGGGATCCATTTAAACTCAGGTCTGGGTTGTTAATCTTGGCTGTGCTGGAGGGGTTTTTGCCTCTGTCACAGTATGTCCACGTGCCCAGTCAGGGGTTTTGCTGCTCTGGTCTCCAATATGGGCTGACTCCCCACTCTGAATCTCCCTGGTGATCTCTGGGCTGTGTCTCTCTCTGGTAACCATCACCAGATGTGGTCCTGACTTGCAGTCCTAGCTTGGTCTCAGGCCTGCATGTCACCCTGTTCTTGCCTGATGCCTTGGACTCCTGGTGGAACCTGGCTGCCGTCCCTGGACTGCCCTGCTCACCTCCCTCAGGTAGTGTGAGGTTGGACCCTGGCTGGTGAGGTGCCTGTCCTGCTGGCTCTGTGGGTTCTGCTGGGCTCCCTTATCCCTTAGGGAGCAGCTTTGCTTCTTGGTGATATCCTAGTATGATGAACTGAAAGCCAGAGCCTGGGAGGTCACTGAACACCTGAAATTGTTCTTCAGT
Source organism: Sclerurus mexicanus (assembly GCA_013396755.1). Lineage (NCBI taxonomy): Eukaryota > Metazoa > Chordata > Aves > Passeriformes > Furnariidae > Sclerurus > Sclerurus mexicanus. Next base: position 945,224 of record VWZF01004261.1, read on the forward strand.
TTTCTAGTGAAGAAGTGGGATTTTTGACCTTTGTGGTTCCTTAACCCATCCAGTAATGAGGCCAAGTTAAAAAGTTTATATGTGCTTTGGGAGGGCCAACATATTAGCTCCTGTTTTGGAACACCTGGGTGATAAAGGATTTGGTTAAACTTTTATGTTTTGTAGGGTATTTACAGCATTGGCCAGTCAGGAATCTCCATGTTTACTTTCCAGCTGAGCTAACTGAAACTGGGACCTATCAGGAAGAATAATGAATGAAGCAGTCTTGCCTGCTGTTTAGAGAATAGTGCCACCAAAAATTTGGGGCCTGGATGTCATCAGGCAGATGATGACAGGTGGGAGGGAAGCACCATCTCTGCTAGAAAAGGGACTAAGATGGAAATTGTTGTAGAGTTAAGCTTGTCACTTCCTCTCCTCAGCCTTCCCTTTCCCTCAGGGAATAAGGAGGCTGCAAACCTTAACATTTGCATGTCTCAAGAGTCTTAAATTGGAAGTCCTGATGATATCCTTAGAAAGTGGAAATAACTGACACTCCTTCTATAGAGGCACTGGCTCTTCAACAAATACTAATTAACAAAGAGCCTGGTTTACTTGATTTCTCAAGAGAATCCCCCAACAGAGATATTTACAGTTGATCGATTGGAGCAGGATTTCATGGCTTGTTTTGACTATATGTTGTTGACATCGGGAGGTCTAAATATTGATTAAATAGCAGCAGAATCATGGTTTACTATATAAATGCCAGGGAATACAAAAAAAGACTCCCTAATAGTGACTAGAGCTTAAACACAAGAACCAAATGTTAGATCCAGCTGGCAGATCTAAGAGGAAGACTTGGCACCTGGTGCTTACATTGCACTGAGCTGAATTAAATCAGTAACTCATCAAATTCAGAGCAGGTTTTGTTTTAATGGCCTATCAGGCTCAGGAGTATAACTGCAATTAATGCTTTTTAAGACACCAGTGAACTCTGGACCTGGTTTTTCAGAGCTACTGAGCATGTGCAGCTTAAGATTCTGTCAGTGGGAGTAATTATGAACAGGAAGAACACCTAAATATGAAATGCACAATAATATTCAGAATGTAATGTGTCAGTTATAGGTAAATCAATCCTACTTAAACAGTAGAATAATGTTTCATATGGTGCTTTAATGAAATGTATTGACCTTCCACAAAAGCAAAATGATCAGCCTATTTGAATTTGCTCCTTGAGTGCCTTCCTCAGGTTATTCAGTTTATGACTCAGTAATGAATATGTAAAATTCTTCCTGATGTACTTGGCAATTGCCCTTTCATAAAGCAGTCAGGCTTCATGTTTTTTAGTGCCCCAGTTCTTTTATTGAGAGACTGGTTCAGAATCTCTTATATTTAAATTCTTCTAATTACAAGACTAAATTTTTTACAGGTAATTCGCAGCTCTTTTTTCCTCTTCCAGCATTTCTCTGAAGCTTCTTCCTGCTTTGACATTTATCCTGCAGTGAGACAGCAATCAAATGTTACCTTTATTCAGTTCAACTAAACAAGCCATAGTCTTAGTCCCCTTTTAGATCTCTATTGTCTGTGCAAGTTGCCCTTTCCACCCTTCATGTAACATTCAAATTCATGTTTCATTTATGTTTGCATCATCAAAATTCAGGCTTCTGCTAATGTTTACCATTAATAAGATAGAGGCTCAGTCTAAGTGAATTTACTTGAAAATCATACCAGATTTTTCTTGCTTGTATTTTTAGGGTGAAGAAATGTATTTGCCCATCAGTTTGATTTTAATACAAAGAATGTATTGATCAAATATTGTGGGTGATCCTTGCCACACTGGAAGCAAAGAAACACATCCTTGTAGTTCCCAAGGCAGACAAAATACCAGTGCTTGCCTCTTGGTTTTGTTGTAAGGGGTGCAGGTGATTTTATTTGTACTTATAAATTTCTTAGATTTAGAACCCACTGTGATGGCTGCTCACCTCTGAGACTGACTTTGGAAATCCCTGTGCATTTTGTCATGGTGTGGATGTAAGAGGGATTTTTTGCTTATTAATAACATGCCTTGAAAAATCTGACTGAAGAAGAATAAAGTGGTATTAGAAGATGGAATTTGCATTTTCTCATCTGGTAAATAGGTTTTCACCTCCATTGTTCTCCGTGTGGATTGGCATATCTAATTTGTAGGGTTTTACTGGTCTGATCCTCAGCTGGTGTAAATCAGCATAGCTTCACTGATCTGTGAAGCTGAATGCCTGCTCAGGAGCAAGTGTGCCAACAAAAGCCTCTCTTAGTATGAAGCATTTTAGATTTAGAGATATTGTTCTTTCAGGGTGCTCAAAGGAAGAGGCTGGAGGACTTTAGCCACAGGAGCCAGAGCACAGTCAGGTTGAATGAGCAGTTTCACTACTGAGCTGAGGGCCTTACAGAGCTTTTCAGGACTGCTTAGCAGGGTGGATGGTGCTGATACCTCGACTGGGTGGTTCTAGCTGTCTGTACTGCAGCCCACCCCTTCACTTGCTTCTGTAACTGAAGTGCAAACAGCAGGTGCCACCAACACGGGCTATCTGTGCTCTACTCAGCCCTCTCAAGAACTGAACTGTTATCTGACTTGTAAGCAAACCTGATCCCCTTCTGTCTTTTCCACAGCCATTAAAAATCAGCCTAATGATGATGTGAAATTCCATATGATTTGTGAGTCTTTTCAAGTAGAAGTCATTTGGATGGTGTCACCATTTGTCAGGGAGCTTACAAGCTCTTTGCATGAAACTGGCTATTTAAAGATTACAAAATCTTTGTTCTCATTATGGTTTTAATCAAATGAAGCACAGAATAGAGACATGACTTACCAGACTGTTACTAAAGATACTGATTTATTTATGGTTTCTTTCATCCAAGAGGACGTACTGTACTTTGCAAACCATGGCCAATGTCTTTGAAGGCAATAAGGATTATAAGTCATGTAGTATCATCTGGAGAATTTGAGTGCCTAGTAATCACTTTAGCTAATTTGGAAGTGATACATGTCGCATCAATAAAATAATGTAAACCACCACCCTCTGCAATACATTAGGATCCTAAATGAAGTGAATCTTCTCTAAAACTTAGCCCAAGAACATCTTCATCTGGGAGCACGTCACAGAAATCCGGGCTTAGATCCCTTTTGAATGAAAGCACAGTAGGGTCTTCAGTGTCGCTTTAGAGTTTCCCTTTTAAGGTTTTCTGAAGAATGACTTCCTTGATAGTTCGGTGCCCCCTAGCACTGTGAGAGGGAATTCACCTGTGTCTGATATGGATCAGACTGAGTGCTTACCAGATCTCCAAGGTGTCTCCTTGCAGATGTGGGGAGACAGGTGGGAAAGGGATGGTTACATGTTTTCAGCAATTGAATCTACATGGAAAGATTCAGGTAGAAACAGTTCAATAGAAAAGCAGGAATGGAGTTCCCCTGGTGGGAGCTCAGCCTTTCGAATTGCATTGTCCCTCTAATGGCTTAGGCAGGCTTCCAGCTGAGTCTGATTAAAGTTCAGGGCCACCCATTACCTCCTTTTCTCTTTTACCTCGGTTTTTCCTCTTTTTCCTTTCTTGGCAGCTGGCTTTGCACAATGCCTTGCGTTATTTCCCACCTGAAATACAAATGAAGCTGGCACCAGAATTTGCTGAAGAACTCAGGCTCTATGGTCATATTTATATGTACAGATTCTTCCCAGATATTGAGATGAGGTAAGGACTGACTGGTTCACGTTGTATTTGGCTGCCATTTGCTTACCAGCTTGCACCTGCGGAACTGATCTTTAAATAGTGGTATTGCTGTGTTCTAATTTACCTCTTGTAGAAGTCATGTCATAACATACTAATAATTGATAATTCCAATGTTCTGTGTATTGCGATGTTTTGGCTTCCAGGGAAGGCTGCTAGGTGTTTTGGAATGCTCCAAGGGACTGGTGGGGAAGCAGTGTGTGTCCTTCTGCATAGGCTGTGACTTGGCCACGGCAGCCTCACTGCTGGACAGCTCAGCACCACTCAGCACAGGGAAAGGATTGAGCAAAGTTGTGTGCTTGGTAATGCCAGATTTACCACACACAGGGATCTGAAAGGCTCTGCCCCTTGGCAAGTCTTAGCTTCTGGAGGCCTGTCATTACTCAGAGACCTCCAATTACAACCTTGACAGAAAATTTGCAGTAGTCCTGAGCTGCTGCAAGTCAAGTCTCGACTGAACCAAGAGGCAAGACCAGATGAGTGGAGACCTGTTGTGAGTGGCTGATCAAGTTGTCTCTGCTCTTGGAGCAGAGAGGGTTTTCTGGGCTTAAGAGAAAGACAGTATATTTTTTCCACCGGAACCTGTATGTGACCCTGGTTTGTAATATGCTGTGCCTGTTGGTCTTGGACCATCACTTCATTCTAGGTCTGCTGGGGCTAATGTTTGTGAAGCAGAACAGTTCTAGTGAGGGCTGCCAGGGGCTAGCTGCTTTTTTTAGACTGTTTGATTCCTTTCTGCATCAGCAGGGGCCTGGTTACTGTCTGTACAGAAACATGAATAAAGCAACTGGAAAGCGCTCTGATTTCCACAGACATCTATGTTTCCATGCTGTCCATTTTAGCCTGGGGTCAGATCCTGCAGAATTCAGCCAAGGGCAGGACAACTGGAAGACTCTCTGAAAGACATTGCAGAGCTGGATTTCAGAGGACCCCAGTACTAAGCTACAGATGATGACACCTTCCAAGTAGGCTTGGATGAGACAGGCCACCAGCTTGTTTCCAATAATGGTGTCAGTGATTCAAGTATCTTTTCTCTGTGACCACTTCACTGAGCATTTCTAACAGGTTATTTCAGTCTCAGAATAAGAAAATGCCTTTTGTTCTCTTGTAGTCTGGTAATATCTGATATTTGTTGTGTATGTCTCAGGGAGCACAGTTGCATTTAACAGCCATATTCCCATGCCAGCACACTCAGCTGATACTTGAAATTCAGGTTTCTGATATTCTGAGTAACATTATGTGTAAATATCTCCTTTTGATGAATTGGTTTTGTTCCACAGAAATCCTGTTTTATCACATCAGCTTTAGAAAAGCAGAAATCACTAATGAAAAAAGGCATTGTGGAAAAACTCAAAGGCTTTCTCTCCTGGTTTGGCAATGACTACAAGGCATTTGTTTTAGTATCCTGATATAAAAAGCTAGGATAAAGTGCATATGATCATGAGAAGATGAAGAATATACATTCCAGATCTTGGCTTGTGAGCTGGACAGCGAATGTCCAATTTTTTTTTGTAGTTGGCACTCTTCAGTTGAACCTTTTCAGTGTAATTGTCCTCCCTGTACAAAGCAAAGGCCCAGCCACTGAAGATCTGTGGCCCAGTAAAAGGGAGATGATTTAGAATCCATGAGGAATGATCCTATGCACTTTAGGAATTTCCAACATCTGTAATGGTGGTGTTGCTTACAGTAAAGGAAAGAGTAAAACTCTTGATGTGTGGTTATACTTACTTTTGGTACCACACCTTAGAGACCTCAGCACAGTTCTACTAAGAGCTGTGCAAGCACAGCAAAGGAACAGTCCCTGCCCTGCACAGCTACAGTATAAATCCAAAAGTAGAGGTTTCAGAGCAATTTTTTATGACAAACAGATGGTGGAGGATAACAATGAGATGATTGCAGTACATTAGTGCCAGGAAACCTGACTTGGAAAACCTTTGTGAGTTTCCCATACCTCACCTCTCAATTTCCTAGATGAAGTGCATCTTAGGAAAAAGGCCCATATTTCTCCCAACTAGTTCAGTTTCTTGAGAGCTCCTTTGGACCTGAAACTCAGGCCAAGTGGTTTTTTTCATAGATAGTATCTTAAATAACAAGGGTTGATGAGCCTGAAAGCCATCTTCCATTGATGCTGTTTTCCTTGGCATTGCAGGACTTAGCTGCTTGGCCTGGCAACTTGTTAGAGGCCAGTTCCACTATCCTCCCCCAAAAAAATCCAGTTAAAAAGCCATGAGAGTTCTTGGCCACTGATTCAGCAGATAAGCTGAATACAATTTATTGTTTTTTTATTAGTTCTGATAATAGTCAAAACCTGATTTGCCTGTTAAGGTTACATATGTAATTCCAGATCTGCACTTTCTATATATATTCCCCCCTTTCCTCTTGAATAAAAGCCTGCAACTTATACAAGCTTAAATATCCCCAGCATGCAGGGATACATATGTGGGGTGCATTGTTCTGGTTGTTCTGAGTTGGAGTGTGTCTTCTAAGTTTCTGTGACTCCCCTTTCAGAGCATACCCCATAGGAGAATACCCTTGCAAGACCAAATCAGCTGCTGCCATTATGTTGATGATCATGAATAATCTGGACCCCTCAGTGGCTCAGGTAAGGTGCAGTGAAAGGGAGCTGAATTCACAGAGCAGCAGCAAATCTGCAAGATTCTTCCTGTATGAAGTACTGAAGAATTTAGACATACAGGAGGAGCTTGGTTTCTGCCTGGGACACAGGCAGAGCTCAGCTCTTGGTACAGTGCTTCTACAGCTTATGTTGAAAAATGAGTGCTGGTGCTTCCTGTGCCTTTGGAAGCTCATCCCTCAGGGACAGATCACAGGACCAAAGTCCATCCCTACAAGCACCATTCAGTGTAAGGCATGTTCTTGCAAATGGCAGGGGAGAGGCCATGTAGCTGTGCCCTGCTGGTCTCAGGCTCTTCCAGCTGTGAATGCCAGTGGCAACCAAACTGAGCTCACATGTTCTAAGTGGCTTTACTGGGATGGCTGTCTGAGACAGAAACTGTAATCAAGGAATCACTTTGTAGCATTCTGCATCCAAAATACCATTGTTACAGTAAAAAAACTAAATTATGAAAAGCAATATTATTTTTTTCTTAATTTATTGCTTCTATTATGTTACTTTCTGATTTCAAGAACCTAGAGTTTTGATGCAATAAGCTCTAGGAAAGATTTATTGCTGAGATACAGTGAAACTTTCAGAAAAGTGCTTGCCTGATTGTTAAATTGTGTTTTTCAGTTTCCTCAGGAGCTTGTCACTTATGGAGGAAATGGGCAGGTCTTCAGCAACTGGGCACAGGTAGGACATTGCTGGTTTTGCAACTTGTTTCACAAAACCAGTTTCACCCTCCCCCATGCACATTCTGCTTAAGCAGTTCAGGATAGTTCTTGGCAGTCTTTGTCTCAAAATACTCCAAAACATCCTGTTTGGGTAGAGGAATGCTCAGTTATGAACTGCATAGATGGAGAGAGCTTTATTTAGTGAGGAGAGCACAGACAGCCCACCAGAAATACTACTGCCTGTTGGCTACGTGGGTGTTGCAGCATTTCTGAGGTAAACAGTGCCAGCAGTTGAAATAGTGGCCCTTATTGGCCTGACATTCCTTGGGCAGAGCTGAGCTGCAAGGTGAGGTAGAAGGGCTGCCAAAGTCAGAAATATTCTCTTTTCTCATGTTTTCATCCAAGCCAGACCTCTGACCTGCAGTTGTTTCACAGCAGAACAAACAAAACATTTTTGGTTTTGCTTCCTTAGAGAAGCAATCACATGAATGATCCAGTTACCACAGAATATTTTATGCTCTTTGCAGCTTGAAAACAGCATGTTTTAAAAAAAAGTCATTGCAAAATTCCTAATGAAAAGGTTCAGTTTAGTTTATATCACCCACGCAGACTTGTTCTTTCCTCTGGGTAATTTCAAATGAGAGAACTATGTCCAGAACTAACTTTACAAGCCTGCAGACAATAGACCTGTTCTTTAAGCTAGAAAATGCTTTTAGGCTTTTGCTTCCTTGGTACTAGTTATGCCTTTCAATGGAAAAAGATCTATTTATCTTATATCTTTTAGTTTTATTAGAATGTTTTTCCCAGATTGCTAAAGAGTTGGGAGCTCACCTAGTTGTCTGTTTTGGCCTGAGACCAGCATTTGATTATTCAGCATTTTTCATGAAACAAAACAAATGTAGAAAGAAGACAATAACTCTACTAACTCTTTCATGTTTGATTTGACTTGCAGCTTGGGAGACTGGCTGGATTAGAAGGGACTGCCCTCAAATCTGTGTAATTTTTAGTTCAGATCCAAGCCACAATTACAGAGTTTAAGTGCCCATGACAACTGGGTTTGTTTGTCACTGATACTTTATTTCTATATCCCTACAGAAACTCTAGTTTCAAGTAATTGTTGAATTCCAATATTGCATGGGAAAGCTTCTCTCAGGCCTAGTTGTCACATACTAAAAGTCCTGTGTAATATAATAGGCTTTGTCATAAAAAATGATGAATGAGAGTTAAATTTATAGTCAGCTTAGGTGATCAAAGTGTACTTTTTGGCATCAAGAGTAACTATTGAATTATTCAGACAAAGTTGAGATGTATTTACTTGTATACTCCTGGGTGTATCAAGGAGTTTCTTTGGTGTCCACAATGGAAGCTGAACTTTTTTATTTGAAAAGAAAAATTATTTCATTTTTAAGTGTACATTGTAATAGTCATTTATTGACCAGATGACAAGTACTGGAAGATGCTGAAATTCAGGTTAGGATCAACAATAAGCGCATGAGTATTTATTCAATTCTATAGGGAAAATTTTGTAGTTTGCCCTTGGAAAGACTGCCAGAAAAGTGCCAGATCCAAATGTTTAACCTCAAGATAAAATTAGAATGGCTTTAAAAGTGAAGGATTTCAGGGCTTTGTACTGGAGAAATTATTATGGAACTTATTCAGACTTTTGCTAGTTGATGAGTTATGTTTCCTGCTGAGTGATATCTTTTAAGGACTTTATTAAAAGCAAGAATGTGTTGAGAGCTCTGGGGAGTGCACCTCATTATCTCTATAGCTGCCTTCATTCTCAAAGTTGAGCAGCTTCACAAAAACCCCATGAATGCAAGATGCAAATAGACTCCCTTTTTCCTTGCTTTTCCTTTCAGTTCTGGCTGGTAATGCAGTACTTGTCCGAGATGACAGAAGAACAAACACTAGTAATGTACAGTGGGCATCCTCTGGGACTCTTCCCCAGCCATCACCGTGCTCCTCGTTTGATCATTACTAATGGCATGGTAGGTATTAGCATCTTGTTTCCTCTTTTCATCCTCTTCTGTTTAATTTTCAAGTGTTGGCTGAATTAAAATATGATTTATTATCCACATTTACCCAAAACACAGGAGAATCTGATGTCCAAATTCTTCCAGTGCAGTTACTCTCATCTCCTGTGTGCTGATCTGCAGTGATGGAGGAAACAATCCTCTCATTATTAGATAACTTCTGTTCTTACTGAGCCTGAGCTGAACACATTCTTGACCAAAACAGTTCAGCTAGGCTCAGTTTGGAAGATTTAAAAGCCCTCAGTAAGCAAAAAGATGATTATTAATCAGAGGCTCTGGACTGCTTTGCTTGGAAGGCAAGCTGGACAAGTGAAATTACTGGTATATTGCTAGTCTTTTGAGCCATTCAATATCCTCTGCAGGCTAGTTTCTGCATGGCACTCAGTGCAAGAAAGACTGGACATCTTTTTTTTTTAATACTAGAATGCATGAAATAAAACTCCTGTTACTTCTCCTGTTTTTCTATGTCTGTGACCATAGAGAAATGTGGGCTGTTAAAAAGACCTGCTTAAATCTCTGATTTGCGTATGTGGATTCTATTTTGACTGTTTTCTTAGGTTATTCCCAACTATTCCTCCAGAGATGAATATGAGAAGATGTTTGCTTTGGGAGTAACAATGTAAGAAGATAGCTCACTATTAAAATATATCAAATACTTGACTAAAATGTTATTCAGACATCAAGCAGTGGCTGGTTAAAATTTCTACTGCAGATGGATTTCAACCATGCTGCATAAAGTCCTGATGCTGCAAAGCATTAATGCACACTTAAGTGGAATTACTTTGGAGTCTGAGTTATGTTCCGCCACATATATAAGGATGTAATTGAGGACTGCTAGGAGTTCATGCTAGGTTTATGTGTGAGGCTTGGCTGAATGACAGCCTGAAGCCTTAATCATAACCCACTTATAGCACTGGCTAATTCCACTTTGTAGAGTTTGTTTTGCAATTTATGGAAAATATACACTATGAAACATTCTTTCAGGCTAAGATAAACTTTTAAGTAGAAAGTTATCTTTTTTAGTGATTTTTTTTTTTGCATACTCTTCTACTGTTGGTTTAGGTGATGAACACAGGATTATTATTCTTTTATATGCCATGGAGAGAATAAATTTAAACAGCTGAAGAGCTGTCACACTTCTCTGGGAATTTAGTACGAATGTGGACAAACATTTTGGGCTAACAACTTCAAATGCAGCTGTGTCCTAGAAGCACAAGTGCCACTGAAAACCAGTGGCATAAAGATGCCAATGAGGTGAAAGGAGTGTTTTTGTGTCCTAGGCGCTATGCTAAATGCCAAGATGAGTTTATGCTCAGTTTTTGATCCATGCTTTAACTCAATTTAGTGAGTTAAGCACTCCTCTGAAAACATGTTGGTGCATTGCTAATGATAAAACTCAACTAAGATGTGAATTTGATAGCAGACCTTTAACAACAAACCAAAACACGGGGGTTTTTTTGTTATACTGAAAACATATCTAGTCAGGTCCAGAGCTCATTCCAGCCTGAGTAATGTGTGGTCTCACTGTGTTCATTGCCATCTCTAGGTATGGTCAGATGACTGCAGGGAGCTACTGCTACATTGGGCCTCAGGGAATAGTGCATGGCACTGTGGTAAGAAACTGGGGAAACATCTGTTTCTAGGTACCCTTTGGAAGAGGCTTTCACTCACTGTGGCTGCTGACTGGAGTGGGTTGGATTGTTGTCAGAGATTGTTCTGGCTACTAAAGAAATTCTCCTTGCCCACTCCTTAAAAAAAAAATCAGTGTTTTTTCACTTAGATATCTTATCCAGAACACAGACATGAAGAGATTTGCATTCAAGGTCTCAGTCAGAGCTCATATTTACCTGCAATACATGGAGTATGAATGGACCAAATGTGTTCTATAAAAACATTTTCTTGGCTGTTTTCCTTAGCTGTCCTTTGCAGCCATCCTTAATAAGCCTCTCTACCTCAAGAGCAGCATATTGGGAAGCACTCTGATTATTCTATTTCATGGTGAGAGAAATAAACATTACCGGGACAGATGGTTTCATAACATCATTTTGTAACATGCTTCCCTCTTAAAAGATTAAAACTGTTTCATGGCGTCAGTGACCTCAGAGTTTCAAAGTCTGTTTGCAAAAGTGACAGGAGATCTTTAAGGGAGTCGGGAAAACAGCTCCTGGTGATTGCTCTGTGTTGTGTGCAGCTCACAGTGCTCAATGCGGGCCGTCGCTACCTGAAGGCAGAAGACCTGTCCGGGAAGGTGTTTGTTACTTCTGGTCTCGGAGGGATGAGCGGGGCTCAAGCCAAGGCTGCAGTCATTGCTGGGTGTGTGGGCATCATTGCAGAGGTGAGAGCAGTGCTGCTTTCATTCTCCCTTCTCTCCTCCACATGCTGAATCAGAACCTGCCTTCTTCTGATCTGGCGTGTTCCTCAAGTACCTGGCAAACCAATGTCACGCTGCAATGAAAGGATAAGAGTATTGCTGCATGTGAAATAAATTTATTCAATTTACAGTTGAATAAATTATTAATGAATACATTATCTTGATTCAGACTTCTGTCGTCATGGTCTTTCCAATGTTGGAATACAAAGGAAAGATTCCAGTGAATGCTGTTCACAGCAGTCCTTTGTCCTTTTCATCTCTATGGCTGCAGATGATTTTGTTCAGGAGTCTGAATATCGCCTGGTTTTTATCTCCTGTGAGATGATCCTTGTCGGAAATGAGTCTCGGGAGCATATGTGGATAACCATATATATGTACATATTATTTATTTAAGAAACTATTTATGCAAATTACATTGAATTGTGCAAGAGATAGCATTTTGTCAGCCAGGGCTTCCGAAGCTCTGACAGAAGGGATTAATGGCGTGAGTCTTTTACCTTTTCTCTTTGACAGGAAGCAGATTGTTATTTTATGAAATAATTGCACGGAGGGCCAGACTGTCTCCTCTGAGCTGCACTGGGCTCTCTGGGCTTACACTGGAGGCAGCATTAGGTCATCATCTTTATGCAATTTTTTTAAACTACTGAGATGCTGGTGAAAAACAAGCATATTTTTGAAAGTGTGCTTCAAAGGAAGCTACTTTTCTTGAGTATGCTAGCAAATCTGTGGAGGACTAAGAATATAGGAGAGGGCTACAGTAAAATATGTAGGATGTGGTAACATTTAAATAGATCTGATCTGTGTTATGTGGGGATTTAAATGAACCCAATTCCTGTAATTCATACAGACCACTTAATATCTTTCCTCCTGTGCTGATTTAAATAACTCAAAAGAAGCTGTCCCCCATGGCACCAGACTTTATTGAATAATTCCATTGGCAGTGACACTGCTGTTATCATAATCTGGGGTTTTGGAATGATAGTCTTTATTACTGATGTGGAAAGCGATGGAAGGTTTCTCATGCTAAGAATAATTGGGAAAGAAAAGGTTTCCTGGTGTTCAAGCAACTCCTGAATACAGAACTTAATTAATTTGCAAGTAAATACTTCCTTAATGAGAAAGAATGAAAATGATGGGGAATGGATTATAGAGAAGTGAAAAATGCTTTCATGAAATAGTAGAAGATACTCGGGTTATGTGTTCTCATGCACACGCACCACAGTGGGGGTCTTAAATCAGTTGCTACCACAGAATATTGGCTTAAATTAATTTTGCCGCTTGCTTTATGCCACTCATAGCTCCATTATAAAAGTATTAATGGATGTGCAAGCTTGTACATTGGCACAGATTCTGTATTAATGGTTCAAAGTCTCCACAGTTTGTCCATCCATTTATGTTTTTATCCAGCTGTCTCTTAGGCACATACACACAGGCACACATAGAAGCCCAGAAGAGGGCATAGATTTGGGATTGAGCTTGCTTGAAGCTTCACATTTCAAACAAGAGGGAATTAAATATATAGTTTTGTTTTGTCTGTGCTATTTTTTAGTGGCATTAGCCAGCTGGGACAAAAAAAAGTGCTTTATTCCTTTTCATATTTGGTTGAGATTTTCAACCAGCAGTCCAAGAACAAAAGTGAGGGTTAATTTTATTCAGCAAACCCTTGGGCAGCCTGGCAGAAATATTTCTCTGAGCTGATCAAAGGAAAAATTTCCTTAATTCAAAATATAATTTGCACAGAAAATATCCAGGTTTGAAAAATCAATTGGAATCTATTTGGCTTTTTAACATAATTATGGAAAGAAAAAATAAGAATAATTAAAATTCACAGAAAAATATTATCCCTTGTACAATTTTAATGATAAATTTTGTGTTGTAAAATATTTTGGAAAGTGATGTATCAAGTCTATTTCTTCTTTCAAGCCTGCAATAAAAGAGAACAGAAAGTTTAGAAAACATCAGAGGTGAAAATTAAGCATTTGAACAATAATTATATATATTATATCTTTATTATATGTATATCTCAAGGTAATAGCAGGGCTATTACCTTTACCTTTTTGCTACTCTTTCTTGCAGGATAATTGAAAAACTAAAGGTGAAAGTGACTACAGGGGGAAACAGGGGTTTTAAGATCTCTGCTCTTTCTCTTAGGTGGATGAAGCAGCACTTTTGAAACGGCACAAGCAGGGATGGCTGATGGAAGTCTCTAACAACCTGGACCATTGCATTGCTCGCCTTAGGTATGATTTGCAACATAATTCAGTGATCTTATCTCTGCCTCCTAACCCTCACTTTGCATCTTTCTGCCTTATGCCCTTTCAGTGTACATATTGAAGGGTCAAGGGACACCTTTTCCTATTCCAGCTCTGCTTTGGAATGTGAATCCACTTCCCCAAACTGCAGCAGTCATTATTAGTGACTACTAATGCTTCATATCATTTGTATATGTTAAGTGTCTTCATTCAACTTCATGAATATGCATAGAGTAATTACAACTAATGCTACACCTGAAGCACCAGTCAAGTGTTTTAGAATCAGTGATTAACAATTATACAAATGTTGAAAGATCTGTTTTCTAGATAAGTGTTGAGAACTACATATAGACTTTTTTGCTGGTTTGATTCTGTGTGTGATTTGTACGTTGCAAGGTGGAACGAGGTGTATTTTTTCAACCAATCTTTTTATTCTGTTCTAGAGAAGCAAGAAAGAATAAAATTGCCCTTAGTTTGGGTTACCATGGGAATGTGGTAGATCTGTGGTAAGTAGTATGTATGGATAATGGATACATTAATGCTCTGGCTTGTTAGTCAATCTGGAATTAATCCCCAAACTTGGAAGAGACATTCAGTGTAGTGCTGAGTACATTACTTTAGATGTTAATGAAAAACTATTGTCAAAAGAGGGATCTTCATCCTCATATTCCAGTTCCCAGTTGCTTCTCATGCTCCTCCTTTTCTTATGGAACAATAAATTGCTCAGGGAAAGAAATTCTGAGATACTTCCTTGGGTGAAAAAAGAATTTATCCATTTCCTTCTAACCTTTCATTAACTGGATTGCAAGAAAATGTCTTTGGCTTCAATGATTCATAGACTTTTTTGAGTTGGAAGGAAGCTTAAAGATCATCTAGATCCAAGCCCCCTGCCATGGGCAGAGAACCTTAATATCTAATCTAAGCCTTCCTTCCCTCAGCTTAAGACCATTCCCCCTTGTTCTATCACTACATGCCCTCATGAGAAGTCCCTCCTCAGCCTTCTTGTAAGCCCCTTTAGATACTGGAATGCTGCTGTAAGTAAAAAATAGAAATACTGAGCTTTGGTTAAAAATAATCAGATGATGAATAAAGCCCTCAAGGTTTTATTCAACGGTGACTCCTGCTGTATACCAAAAACTGAGACTGACCAGTAAACTGGGGGGTAACACTGGTATCCAACTCATCTATCAGCATTTCTGCACAGGTAAATGTGAAGTATAAAAGTTGCATCTAAATCTTTGTCACCATCATTTCCCACCTCCTGACTGCTCATGCAAAAGCTTAACCTGCCAAGGGCATAATTTTGCAAACAGCCTTTTGGGATGGAAGAAATTCTCCTGAAAGGGGAGAGAGACTGTGGAACGACAGCTGCTGTTCAAACTCTCCATTCACTGTCTTTCCCAGGGAGAGGTTGGTGTATGAGCTGGAGAAAACAGGAGAGCTGCTGGTTGACCTGGGCTCTGACCAAACTTCGTGTCACAACCCATTTAACGGCGGGTACTACCCAGTACAGCTTGGCTTTGAGGAAGCAAAGCAGCTCCTTTCCACCAACCCAGGGAAGTTCCGGACCCTGGTACAGGAGAGGTAAATGTTTGGCCAATACATCCTTTTAACCTTTGTTTAGTTGCTCTGCAAGTGACCAGAACTGTTTTTCTTTGATTTTTTTTTAAGTAGAAATCTGTGGGAGAGCTACACTAATTTGTCTTTTGCAGCTATCCCTTGTGATCTGGCAGATATCACTTCCCCACCATTTTAGGAGTACTCTCTACTGTATAAGATCAGAGGCTTGAACCCTAATGATCTATTTCACTTCCATAAATTCCTAAATTGCACTAGGTTTTAAAAATCTAGTTTTGATATTTCATCAATCTCAAGAGTAACTGTTTCCTTCTTTATTTCAGTCTGAAAAGGCATGTGGCTGCTATTAACAAACTAGCTGATAAAGGCATGTTTTTTTGGGATTATGGCAATGCTTTTCTCTTGGAAGCTCAAAGGGCTGGTGAGTAGATCCTGAGCTTGTAGGTACAACATGAACAGTCCTGCATGCATCTTCCCACCTCTGTATGTTGGTAGGATAGCGTTGGCCAGTGTGTTATTTTAACTCTTTAGTCTCTTTCTCTCTTGTTCTCTGAGACCCCTGACCCTCCCTGGGTGAGATACAGCCTTTATGGGAAGTGAGGTACAATCTGGCTTTACATTTTGTGGTTTTTCTTCACCAAGTCACTGACTGTTTAAATTCTTTTATAGGTGCTGATGTTGAGAAAAAAGGAGCAAATAAAACAGAATTTCGATATCCTTCCTATGTTCAGCACATCATGGGGTACGTTCAGCACATCATGGGTGCACGAGCCCTTCTGTTTATGGGGAGTGGTTAGTGCAAATTGTAGTGCAGTACAAATGATCAAAAGGAGGCAACAGCAGTAGGAAAACTGATCTCACAGGTCTTGTGTCAGAGTTAGTGTAGGCTGAAACATTGCCAAGGCAAAACTCTTTGCTCCTTTACATGAATATCTGCATTTTGTCTTTGTATGAGTTTTCCTTAAGCAGTTCTACTCAAAAGAAGAGTCAGGTCACAGCCCCAAACTCTTAACTACAGGCAACTTCACTTGTAGGTGCTAAAAAATGAGCTTGTCTTTTCAAAGCAGTAAAGCTCAATTCCAACTCATCAAAGCCTATGCCTACACTGAAGTTAAGAGAATGTCTGAAAGAGGACACTCTTCTGCCCATGTCACCAGCCTCTTACCCAAGCTGAACATGCTGTTTGTGGGAACAGCTGAGCTCAGGAGATCTGTAGAGGGACTGGATTTATAACTCATTTTTCCTCTGACTCATGCTTAACTTGCCTGTGCCATGTGAATAAGAGCTTGAACATAGAGTAAGGCACCAACCAGACTAGATCTTTTCTTCCGGCCCTCAACTGAAGCGTGTCTCGCTATTGTATGTAATCAATGTGGGCAGCAAATGAGTCTGGACTCAGGCCCTTGTTCAGAACCTACACTTGTCTGATAGTGTAGATGCACTCAGGGTTAGCCTGGGTTAAGGACACAAAGATCAAGCAGCAGGGAGAGCATATATGATGAAACAAAAGAAAAATTGCAAGTCATCTGGTGATGTACTTGGTTGATCAAACTGCCCAACATGACTACTGAAATTCTGGCCTGGCTGTATTTTTAGACATCGGTCAATGGTTGCATGAAACAGCACTGTTTAATTTCTCAATTAATGGTCCTTGATGCTTCTGTTTGGATTAGTTCATTGAAAATGTTTCAAATTCTTTTGTCTCCAGCTAATGAAAGAAAAGCACTGCTAACAGCCAGGATAAATAAGGAAAGAATTTCAACTATCTCTTAATGAAACATGTTCTATTCCCAGGGACATTTTTTCCCTGGGATTTGGGCCATTCCGCTGGGTTTGTACCTCAGGTGACCCACAGGACCTTGCTACAACTGACTCTATTGCCATGTCAGTGCTGGAAGACTCTATACGTCAGGGAGGTAAGATATTATCCCGTGCCCCGTCCCTGGGGCTGCTTTGGGGGAGTTGTGAAGGTTAGCTTGTGGCTGAAAACATAGAAAGCAGGCTCTTTCCTTTCCCACATGGACAGGGAACCTTGCTGTTCTCCAGACTCCTGTAAGGAGCGTAACCAGTAGGTAAAACATAAAAACACCATGGATATTGATTCTAAAGTGATGGTGCAATTTTGGCTAAGAGCCTTTATTTTAATTTGTTGCAGGTTTTCCTGAACTTTGTGACCTTGAAACTTTCAGGCAAACAGTATCTTTCATCAACAGGTCTCCAAGAGTAATTTAAGGAGTCAATAAATTAAGGAGTTAAATGAGGCATGGGATTCTAGAAAGGTTTTCAGGTTAGCAAGGAGATCAATCACAGAAACCCCAGGTTTCGTGGATGTGGTGCTCCATCCAGTGTAATGTTTTTGTGATTACAGTTTTAAGGTGTTTTTCTTGTCATTTCTGAATAAATTGACAACTATTTCCATTCACTGGTGGAACCAATTTGGAATACTTACATGGTTCTGTATGCAACTCTAGGATCTAGGAATTAGTCTTTCGCTCTTCCACATCCCTGAAAGTGGAATTATTATTTCTCTAAGTACACAGTACTTTTTAATGTCTTTTAAACTCTAAATATGTACAAAGGCTTATGAAATACCATAAGCAACACAGTAATTTATCTGACTTCAAAACACATTCCTGTTAAGATAGGAAGGTGGAAGCAGCAGCATAGCAAATAAGACACATGGAGTTACCCAAAATTAAGGTTATTCTAGAAAAAGCTGTAAAATTTTTTCAATTGCAGGAAGTAAGACTAAATAAAAGGGGAGATTGCTCACTTTCCCGGAGATAACTGATGAAATTGAACTTTAGACACACCACTCTTTAGGAGAGGGAATGTGACTGTTTCTTGGAGCTGGCTGGGGAAGGGACAGATGTGCTGTGTTGAGATAGGTCCTTGTAGCCAGTATTCTCATCTCACTTCTCATCTGGATATGTTCTGTAGATCTTAAACAGTAAGGTCTTTTCTATAAGTCTTTGCACTGTATAAAATATGGTAAATACTTTCTGACATATCTTGTAAAAGTGATAAAAAGGATCCCATTTTCTATTTTGTTTTTGTTTTGTTCTTTTTTGTTTTGCTTTGGTGTGTTTTGTTTTAACAGTAACTCCTGTAAACTCATTAAATATCTATAGTAACCTGAATGAACAGGACCCATTACCTTCTGGAGGCTGTTTCCTCAGAGCTTATGAATGGCAGCACAATCCTCTTAGGACAGCACTAGCAGATGTTTCATCTTTTACTCCCTGCGAAGTGAAGTGCTGACATGTTAATCCTCACAGCAGAGTTTAGAAGCTATCACTTGGAGCTAGCTCCCAGAGCACTGACAAGGTCTTTTTAGGATCATTAAAGCTCTCTGCATGAAAGGCCTGTCTCTGCAGGAATGAGCATATTTTACATTTCCCTTTAACAATGTGTTTAACACAGGTTAAATATGAGTGTCTTACATCTTCCTCTTTCCTTTTTGGAGCTTTGCTCTGCATAACTGCTGAAGTACTGCCTAGTGAAAAGGCCGTAGTGGAAATACTCTTCTCAGTGGACAATTTCAAGTCATCAGTGTGCAGTTTCTGCAGTTTGACTTTCAAACGTGTTGTGTGCATTAGAATTTGACTTGAAAATGGCTAAGAGCTGGAATGTAACAGGGAACACATTATCTTGGCATCTGCAGAAATGATTCACTTGAAGCTCCAAAGCATGACCAAGTCACTGTGGCTCAGCACATTGTCACACACCAGCTGAGCCCTGGTAACTGGCCATGTCCCTCAGGGCAAGGTAATGTGACATAGCTTAGCCCATAGAGAAAGAGCTTACAGGCAGCAACTTCTTCAGCCACCTCATCTGAGCTGTAAAAGCTCCTTAAATTAAGACAGCAAGACAATGTTTCCATCCCATTCCGTAGCCCCTCTCTTTTTTGTTACTTGCTACAGATGGAACCATGCCTTTGGAAATAGCTGATTGTACTGAGGTCACCGTGTTTCTGATGAATTGTTCCATATTTTGCTGTCTTTTATTTCAAATATCATTATTAAAACTTCTCTTTGATTTATTGAGATGGAATGGCACAGATATGAGAGGAGAAGCTGGAGAATATAAGCCCATTGTATATAATTCTCTTCTTAATCAACAACATATATATAAACAAGGTATAGGGAGAGTAGCTACTCCATAATGTGTTTTCCTGTGCAGTTTTTGTTCCATAGTAATGTGAGGCAACACACCTCAATTGATAAGAGACCTCAGTTTTGCCTTGGGATGAAAACATTCTCACAGACCACTTAGAGTAACTGCTGTGCTGTAAATCCATGTCCCAGCACTGGTGTAACTTATCCTCAACTATATTTGCTTCTGAAAACTTCTGCTCACTATCTTAAAGGAGTGATTTACTACCTGGTGCAAGACTGGACTGTAGTACAATGTCATGGAATTCTGATGAAGGTACTAATTTAGCAAAGGCCTGGAAATACATTGGCATTTAGTAGGCACCAAGCCAGGTGACCAAAAATGAACAGTAACCCATATTTCAAAGTTAAATTTAGTTTGCCGAAAATCTGAAGGGGAGTTATAGTTTCATCTGTCTCTAAATATATGGTGCAGTTACTGCATCAGCTGCACAGAGGACTCTATACAGCATTTCCTATATGCGTGCTTATATCTAAGAGGAGAATGTGACTCTCTAATGCTGCCAGATGAATTGAAGTAATTTTAGAGCATATTGCATTAATTCTCAAGCCCTATTTTTTTCTTGTTTTCTCTTGCAAGTGAGCACATCTGTGAAGCAGCAGTACCATGACAACATCCGCTGGATTCGGGAAGCTGGCAGGCACAGCTTGGTAAGTTCACAACCTCCTCCAGCAGATGTGAGTGCTTCTGATCCTGACTGCAGTTCTTGAATGCTGGGGTGAAAAACAGGAATGGCCATGAATGAAACACTGGCTGTAACTCCCAGGGCTGACCATTTAAATATCTCTCTCTCCAAAGCAGGGTTTTAGGGTGAGCTGAGGCAGTTATTTCCCTTCATTTCCTTATCTGGAAATGTTAAAATAATCTAGCAATATCTGATCTTTTATCTAGAATGAAACAGGTCAGTCATGCTCTATTCAGTTGTAACCACCTTTTTTCAGAGTGCTCTTCAAAGTGTCCCTCTTGGCATTGCTTCGGGCCAACCTCTTCCTGCCTGCAGCTGCTAGAACCCTTTTCAAAACAGGTGATAAAGCCAGAGCTGCCATCCTTTTGCATTGTGGGAGGCAGGATGCCAGTGGAGCACCCCTTTTTTTTCTTTTAGGACAGGCTGTCAATGTGAAGCTAACCAGTAATGCTGTAGGGCTCATGTGTGCTCTCCTAATCTGGAAGCCAGGTGGAGAGCAGCATAGCTGTGCAGGACAGATGTTCTTTGCTTTTCTTTGTCTCCACATTTCTCTTTCCTTTCAGCCCACCATGACCAGTTCCAAATCTCTGCATCTCAGCTGTTGGTGAGGGATTTGTTGATAGAGGGATTATAGTCTAGCAATCAGGTTGATTTAAAAAGTGGAATTTATTGGACAGTAGCAGCTGAATACAGAAATACGTCTCATTGATTGTGTGAGTGGAGAAAAAACTAAGTTCAAAGAGATTTAATTTTCTTTTTTTTGGAAGCTGGATGGTGGTGAAGAAATAATCTATACTTTTTTTCTACAGAAGGGAAGAGGTCACTCCTGTGACTCCATTCATCTGGGGCCTGCAGATAAACCAGCTGCAGAGAACCTTATCACTCTGTGATTTTTCTTTTCCAGGTTGTTGGCTCTCAAGCTAGAATCTTATATTCTGATCAAAAGGGTCGTGTGTCTATAGCTGTGGCTATTAATCGAGCGATTTCTGAAGGAAGAATTAAGGTTTGTCTTTTTTTTCTTGATATGGTCTGGTAATTGTGTTTAACATCTGAGACTGGAGTGGCAGCTGGGAAAAGAGAGCTTCAACCAGTGAGAGCAGAAGCGCCTGCCATTTACATGGAACCAGTTTGTTAGTGTATGTTAGAGGTCAGTCCTTCTGTCTGCCACCCATATTGCACAGTGTGACAGAAGAGAGATGGGTTTAGGAACTCTGAAACAGGCTACCTTTTGTTTCATGATGGAAATCTGCCTTGTTTTCTGTTTGGGCATCTACAAGCATGACATATCATTCAGTGATTTGCTGAGAAAACAAGGCAGGGACTGTAACTCCTTAGTAGTGCCCCATATATTAAAGGTAACAAGAGACTGGGCCACTCCCAGTGCTTCTTCCCCTCTCCCCCTCACTTTCAGGTGTATTATAGCTACAACCAGATCTGCAGTCAATTAGCATTGCATACGTGAATGAAAAAAAATCACTGAGTGGCTTGGCACCGCCACCCTCATGCATAATGCTTGTATCCTACTCATCTGGGGAAAATCCCACGGACCCTATGTGGTGGTAGTGAAAGTACACGCTATGGGCAAGACTGTAGAGATTTTCTAAGATCTTCATGAGTACTGTAGGTGGATGTTCATTATGATATCTTGGGGGAGGCCAAATCCTGAAGGCACCACCCAGCAATTATACCTGTTTCTTGGGGTAGTCCTGTGCAGTGCCAGGAGTTGGACTTGGATCCTTGTGGGTCCCTTCCAATTCAGAATGTTCTATGATTACTTGTATGTACAGCAGCATCAGACCAAGGTAATGTCATTTGTTCATCTCCATCTCTTTTATATCTGGATCACAATTACCCATTTTAAAGGAGCAAACACATAGAATGGATTCTAGCTGGAAAGGTCTGGTTTTTGTTACTTAGAAAATGTTAGTTAAATATTTCAAATGCTGTTGACCTACTCAGGATTCCAAATGAAGGTCACTGCAAGCTAGTCTCATAAAATAAACCTGACCAGCCAGAGCACTCCCTTTGAGCTATGACTGACAAGGTCAGACTCGCAGGCCCTTTGGATTTTGTTGTCCTTTTATTTCTGCAAATCTCCATTTCTGCTCTTTCAAGCTGGGTGCTCATGTATATTTTCAGTGATTTTTCTAATTCACTGCCAGCATAAAACAGTCAGCTAATTTGAGATGACACCATGCCAAGACTGAATTATTTTTATATAAACCTTGTGTGTGGCAAATGGTAAGGAAGACCTGCAAACTGATATAAATTCACACTGTCAGTTAAATTCCAGATCAAGAATGGACTTGTTTGAAGTGTATGAAATCACTGATTTTAATTACTAAGCTATTTTTAGTCCTGAAATAATAATAATAAAAGAGGCAAAATTGTAAAATTTTGTACTGTTAGTTTTCATTTTCAACAGCAAACAAAAGTGTGAATGAAGGTTTTTGCATACTGAAATGTCTTTGAAATTTCAGCAAAGAAATGCTTGGATGAAATAACCTCACTACTTCCCCTCTTCTTCCTGCCCTCCTTCGTGGATGCCATCAGCATAAAAACAGGGTCTTGTTCTTTGTTATGAAGGGATGGTGGCTTTCATGAACAGCATGTGAACAACTGTTTCAGAATAAATAATAACAGGCAGAGAAGGTGTTTCAGGGGGTTTGGGAGAGGGAGCAAAGCTGAGATTTTAAGTGATTTAAGACAGAAGTGAATTCAGCAAATAATGATCCTCAGTAGCAGTACCAATCCATGAAGGATTCCACTTTCTTGTCCTTGGCTGTTTCCAGGCTCCAGTAGTGCTCAGCCGAGATCACCACGATGTGAGTGGGACTGACAGTCCTTTCAGAGAAACATCAAACATTTACGATGGATCCGCCTTTTGTGCAGGTCAGTGGAGCAACTGAGCTTGTCTGTCTGGGCAAGCAAGGAAAGGGCTTTAAAAGAGAAATAGTTTTTTATGCAATAGTTAAAAAATGTTTTTGTTTAACCCTTAATCCTAATTAATCAGATTTCCTGAGCAGCTTTGTGGGATTTAATAGCAATACAGACACTGTATCTTTAACAGTGATACACAGACAATGTATACAGAATGTGGAGCTATTACATAGGACAAATCCTGAACAATGCTGGAAATTTGATGAAGATGCAGCAGATGTACCTAAGTACAAATGGAGAGCAGTCTCAGAGGACTGTATTTTGTTTGATTTTAATTTTGCTCCTCACTGTTTTCAAGCATGTGATCTGAGCAGAATTGCAGCCATATTTCCTTGGAATCCACAAGCTCAAAATCAGGTCTACAGCAGTATTTTGCTTAAAGCAAAAAGGGTTCACAACTGCTTTCCTTCCATTGCCTGAGGACTCAAGAAAACAGTCTGGTGTTTCTGAAAGGAACTTTTCTGGTCGTAAGGGAACATACTTTGATAGTGAAGGCTCAAGAATAGAAGTTAGGCATTCTGGATTAGATTCCAAGCCTTGTTATTCACCTATCGTGTGACTGTGGGCAAATCATGTAGATTTGTTATACAAAAGGCGATACAAAAGCCTTTAATGCTACATTCCTGACCTAAGCTAACCAGATGCTGCCTTTAAGTTTTAAAATGATGCTTGAGAGAAATAAACCCAAGAAATACCAGATTGGAAACCCGTAAAACATGAATGAAGCATAAGCAATTTCTAACCAAAATCTTCCTCATTTTCCCATCCATAAAGTGGAAATTATGATAATAGCTTAAGCCCAGTAGTGTTTCCATATGTCATGAACTGACAAGCACAAAGAGGTGTGAAATTGGAGGATCTGCTGCTGTAGAAGGAAAAATTATGATAGAGGTAGCTGAGCATATTGAATTACTTCCATTTAGGGAATTTATAATAGAACCAAATTATGGCTCAATTTTAAGGATAAAAGTTCCCTGCTATCTTAACTGGATTTCCTGGTGAAATTAGGCTTTTAGCTGCATCTATCGGTCCCACTTCCACACTTTTTGAGTATGCTGGCTAGTTCTAATAGGCCAAATGAATAGATGGCTTGAATAATGTTGGTTTCTGGCAAGCTGTGAGAAAATGGTGCAGCTGCACTGAGAACAGCAATCCAAAGCAATGTCTCCATCAAAGGGCTTAGCAGGGTAAGTAAATGTCAGGCAATGCCCTCAGAAGAGGCCAATAGAAACAGGGCTTGCTAAACCCCAGTGCTCATCCTGCTTTGTGGTTTTCTTCGCATTTTGGGATTTACATGAACCATTTGCCTTCTGCAAGGCCTTATCTAAAGCTGGTCAGCCGCTGATATCACTGATCTTTGAAACCAGGCCTAACACTGTTTTACCAGAGGAGCCTCTGGAGGTAATAAAATGACAGCTTAGGTCTTTCTCTCCCTTCTTTCCTGTTTTGTTTTAACGCCACATTTGAACGGGTTCGGGTGAAATTGGCTCCTCTTTAGCACACAGGACTTTTCCAGAATGTTTGTCCGTCTCATTTTGTTATGAAGCGCCTCAGCCTGCTGGGTTATCACTGCTCTGCAGAGTCCATTTCAGCATGGGCGTTTGCAGGCAATGACCTTTATCAAAGCCAAGGCACAGCAGGTTATTGCACTGTTAGTTCACTTGCTGTGCTCTCTGCTCTCGCCAGGCAAGTGGCTGAGGAGGAAATCTGTACATTTCAGAATATGGTGATTTAGATCTCTCCTCTTCCATCTTGACAGCACTGTAATTATGATAATTGCATTATTAAAGTGACATAATGTCAGATAAAAGATGCCATAATGGGGCTTTTGACAGGGTTTAACATAGATTAGGGCTCAAGTAAACTCATTTTTCCATCAGACACATAACTGTGGGTCTGCAAATGTGGAGAGGGGATATTGTTTTTCTCTTATTTTTCTTGTTAAAAACATGGCACATTATGTATCAAATCTCTCCTGGACCAAATCTGAACAAATGCTTTCAGTAAATCTTATTCTTTTATCTGCTATCTGTGCCTCTTACCACCTCCTTGGGTATATGCTCTAGCATAAATTGTAGTGAATATACGAAACTCTAGTGAACACCTCAGTGGAAATTAGGCAATTGACATGAGTCAAATTGCATTTGTTTATGAAATTGTTTCTTCTTTTTTAAAAAAGAAACCTTTTCTGTTGTTTCAGCAGTTCCTCTTCAGGGTAAAATACCCGCCGTGTTCAGAGAATTGGGTTGGATATCACTTTCAACTCAACTTTGCTCTGAAAATGCAACTCCTTAGCTTTAGGCTGGCTTTCTGCACAGGGCTGAAATAATTCTGCACTCAGATCTAAAAATACTTCAGACTTCTGAGAACTGCAAGGTGTGTAGTGCTCCAGGTGTTCTTCCCATTTTGAATCCATCCACACAGATGTGTCCAGCCTGTTCTTCCCTGACTGAAGTATCCCAAAGGAGGGGGCTGTGTCGCTGTGCACCCTGAGGAGGTTTCTCCCAGCTGAGGAGTGGTAGGTCCTTGATCTGCTTCAACTGGAGCACAAATGCAGAAAGTACCAGAGTGCTTACCAACCACAGGGTGAAACTGGCATTTGTTTTCTCCAGCGCAGGGGCAGTGAGTGGGAGGAAACTCTTGCCTGTTTTTTCCAAGAATGAGGTGTTCAGTGTAAATCTGTGAGAGAAGCCACAATGAAGGTGTCAGTGGAAGGAATGAGCAGCAGAACAGAAAAATGAATGCAACCTGTGAGATCCATAACCCCTTTCCTCTCCTCCTAGACATGGCAGTGCAGAACTTCGTGGGAGACTCGTTCAGAGGAGCGACCTGGGTCGCACTGCACAATGGTGGTGGAGTTGGCTGGTAAGAGCTTGTTTGTGTTCCTAAAGCTGGACCCTGAATCCCATTCCCACTGCTGTGCTGAGTGTGTGGGAAGCAGAGACAGGAGAGGAACTGCTGAAAAGATGTGTGTAGTACTGGAGTAGTATAATGTCATGCTGATGGGAAGGATGGGTTTGGAAACAAGGACTGGAAGGACAAATTTTAAGGCAGTGTGGTGTTGTATGAGCCTTTTCTAATTAATGCCTATATGTCCAGAAAAAGTGTTTCGAACACTGGCCACAGCACAGTTTGAAGAACTTAATTTGCTAAACGAGGACAGTCTGCTGTGGTCTTTTTGAACAGATTCTACTTCCAGAGTTGTCTTCGCACATGTGCAGTCAGAGTGTTAGTGGATAGATTGTTAAGGTTTCCCCTTAAGCTGTATTTAAATCTGTGACCTTAGGACCCCCATATAAATGCTCATGTGCTGAAGTGCAATGAGGGGTTATTGATACAAAACAGCTCATGTGCCAGCAAACCCTACAGTCTTTCTTTCCCTGCTTGTGCCTGATGGGATAAAAGACTACAGCCATGTAATGACTGAATTAAAAATCTCCTTCACATGAGATGCAGAACTAAGAGAAATGCCTAAACTGAGAAGCAGAATGAAAGAAATATTATATATGGACAGGGAAAGTGATCTCCTCCATATGCCACTGAAAGGTTGCTCTGGATTGCAAGAAGTGTAGGGAAAAGAAAAGCCTCTCCACACTGCAGTGTCTTTAGTACTGGTTTGTTCTTTCCAGTGTATTCCAGCAAAGCCTCTCCCATTTACAGTCATGTCTTCATTTGGTAGTGTCCTGAGTCAAAAGGGGCACAACCCTCTATTAAATGCTGTAGTGAACCTTCCCACTTTCCTGTTTCAACCAGTGCTGGAATATGCCAACAACAGCAAGCCAAAGAACTTGTAGCAGATTTATCCTCAGACACATTTGCTGATACCTAATTGTTATTCATCTGGATGAGCTGAATCTAGAAAATATCCCCTCAGGTTGGCTGAGGAATTCCCACCTTGTATTCTTAATTTCTCTGATTTCAGTGAAGTAAGTACTGCATAGAAGGTACATGAGAGCAAAACTGAACAATGGGATAACAAAGCTCTCTGGGGGCTTAGGCATGTGGAATGAGTTTGCCTTTTCTGATTGCAGTGATAAGAACCCATAGCCAGGGTTTCATTCACAATTTCCATAACTCTGAATGGAAAATACATACCAGAATGTCTCCCTGTTCTGGTCATCTCAGACTCCAGAGGTGGGAAGAATGTCTCCTACCTGTCTGAATTGCCTTAGCTGAGTTTAACATTTTAAAATATCTGCTTGTGAAATACAAGCAAAGAAAATCACTTTTCACAACGTGTTGTCCAAGGTATGTGGGATATTTTAATGATAATTATAATTATTTGAATTGCTAGAATAATTGCTTATGCCACAAATGTTCTATGCACTGATGATGCTTAATTCAAAGGGTAAAAATGATTCTATTCCTTTTTGGTCTCTCGAAGGCCAATCCCTCCTTCACATTTCTAGCCCTCTGAGCAGTTCAAAGAGAGTTTAGCTGAATGGTGAGACTGCCCTTTGCTTCTGGAAAACTGGCACTGACCACATTGCAATTTCAATTGTACTGTTTTAGTTATTTCTTAAGTGGAGTTATATCATTAAAAGAAGTTTTACCCCTAGGCAGAACAGAGGTGCTATAATATGTGTAATGCATCAGAAAATTAGTGTAGGGCTATTTACTGAAAGAAAAGAAATCTCCATGTGCTTGATAAATTCTTCTTGTCATCAGCTGATCTGGAAATGAGAAAGTGCAAGTGAAAGCTTATATGTGTTTATAAACAAAGACACACATGACTAGAGAGAAATCAAGCTGTTGGCAAGTTTCTGTCCAG
Source organism: Sclerurus mexicanus (assembly GCA_013396755.1). Taxonomy (NCBI): domain Eukaryota; kingdom Metazoa; phylum Chordata; class Aves; order Passeriformes; family Furnariidae; genus Sclerurus; species Sclerurus mexicanus. The sequence goes on from VWZF01004261.1 coordinate 973,056, forward strand.
GGAGTTCAAAAGTGGCAATTGCACTGTTTGCCTGCAGGGGCTTGCCTGGAACTGCTGAGGTCTGCTGTGTCTTTCCTGAGAGACTGCAGAAGGGCCTTTTTACCTGCTTTAATTTTTGTTATACCCTCGTGGGACAAACAGAAAAAGCAGGATTAATATTTATTTAACTGGAATCTGGGTCACATGTGCTGTTGGTGAGACTTAAGATTAACCTCAACTATAATTACAGCAAATTATTGTTATTGATTTTTGGCAGCCTGTTTCTTTGCTGGAGAATGTATATTAGCACAGAGCCTGAATAAGTCTAGTAACAAAAAGGCAGAAGCAATTTAAGAATTGAACTCCACTGTTGACAGTGTGACATCTTGATTGTGAGAGAGGCCTTGTTTTCTTTGATCACCTTAGAAGGAGACATCTGGAAATTATAGGAGGTAGCTTAGGTCATGATGCCACATGTTTCTTTAATTACTTGAAAATGTGACCCAGTGCTAATGAAGGCAGAGAGCTCCCCTTTAAAAGTGAGAAGTTTTGGTAGAAAATCCATCATAACAAACACTGGCCTTTAATGTGGGAGTGATTCTTAGACAGTAGAACAGATTCTGGTGAGTGATTCTGATTTACACTGGAGTAACTCCCTGGGAATCAATAGATAGGTTCTAAATTTATGGAGTACAAATGATATCAAATGCTCACTGTTGATGCCTCAGCTCTGAAAGATGCTCTTTAGAATGCTGTGGACAGAGGGGATCTTTGCTACTGGAGGAGCATCATCTTCCCATATGGGATATCTTTATAAAGCAGTTGCCCACAGGTGTGATTTTCTTATCTATTTCCCGTAGTCTGTCTTGAGGGGTGCTCATACTGTGATCCCAAATACATTGCAATGGCGTTGTTGATGTTCCCACGTGTACTCTGGCTTGGTACTCTGACAGTAAAGAATGATGTTACTTTGGTCTCTGTATACAGGAACAGCAAAGCATGGTGAGGTAACTGGCCCTGGTGTAATTACATTAGTAACACTAGCATCCAGTCTGGGCCCCTCCACTGGAGAAGACAGTAACAAAGTCAGCTATTTGAAAAGTAGAATGTTTGCATTTTTCCCCAGATGAGACTAAGAGCAGAACTAGTGAAACACTTCACACAGTAAAGACATCCTGGAAATTAAATTCCAGGCTGAAAAGCACTGACAGTGTCAATCAAAAAATAATTTTATTTTGAAGAGTCAGGTCTTACAATATTCAAACATCTCAAATGGAAACATGACTTTATTTGAAATTTTCCTGTTAAAAAACCTGATTCACTTGCTAATGTTCTGCTGTGAGAACTGACACTTTCATGAAAACTGTCCTTTTCAACAGAAAATGTATTTGCAATAATATGTCTAATGGAAAAGTGGAGGGAATTTACAGAATGGTACAATGATGGTGAGATCTGGAGCTCCAAGTTCCTGAGCTTGGTGATAGGGTCCTACTGAGCACACAGGTCGTGTATATAAGTAGAGAAAGGGAATTAACATGACATGAGTACCAACATTACATGGAAAATGAGAGAATGTGAGTTCTAGTTTCAGGAAGTAGATCTCAGGTCTGTGAGGCTCCAGTTTAGCCTCATTTCACTATTTTCTCAGAAGATCAAGTTACTGCTGGAAAATATACAGTAAGGAACCATTCCTTCCTGGACTGGAAGACATGCAACTCCTATCTGATTAATAGGTACATCTGATGTTGTTATATACAAATTTTGTGAACTTTTATTAACTATAAAACTCAGAGGATGAACCCCTGCCTCCAGGGATTTCCATTAGCCTCTCATACCACGTATTGTTGTATGATATGCCCCATCCCTCAGGTATTGCTGATGCTGAGCTATAGTGCCAGAACTGTCACAGATTTACAGCAACCAGCTGCATCCACCGCTATTCACCATATGCCATGGAAGGGGAACTTGAGCAGGCCAGATTCTGAAGTCAGACAAGATGTTTTGCTCTACGTGTTTTCCCTGTCCTTTAAAACCAGACTGTTATTTCTCCCAAGAATAATCTGTTGGTTTTAACATATTTCTGTTCTTCTTCTGCCAACAAGTCTGCTTCCTGAAAAGTTGGCACTGATGTCTTTAAACATCTATGCATCTCATAGAAAATGAATGACTGTTTTGGAAATGACTGAGGCAGATGTGCATTAAGTGGTGGTTAACACTTTTTTAATAAAATACTTATGCTCTCCCATTTGTCCCAAGAGAATATAAATAGATCCATCTGTCTGCTTCAATGAGCACACTGTCCTCCCCATGATCCAGTCTATATGGCAGGATGTAGTATAGCAAACATGAAGATCTTAACCTTTAAAAATACCCTGAGACAGGGAACATCCTGGTCCATCAGAGCTGTTAACCTTTCTGAACTTGTTTTTAGAGCCAGTAGTGTGCAGGCCTCTTAATTTTCGTTGTTTGTTTTGTTTTTGGGGGTAAGTATAAAAGGTCACGTATAGTGTCTCTTTTCAGTACCATTTCTGTGTTCTCATCCTTCTTCTTGCAGTGCAACTGAATAAATTAACTCCTGTCATTTTTGTGGGATTGGTTTGAATTATTTTTCATTCATTCTCTTACATTTATATCTTTTTTTAGGGGTGAAGTGATCAATGGGGGATTTGGCCTGGTGTTGGATGGGTCCAAGGAGGCTGAAGAACGAGCTAGGATGATGCTCAGCTGGGATGTTTCCAATGGAGTAAGCACAGCTCATTATATATGTTCACTTTTATTTTTTTCTTCCTCATGACTGTTTATTTAGGTACTTTTATTTCAGTGCTAAACATGTTTTAATCCTCATAAGAACTGGCATGACTTGAGGTAGAAGAGTAGGAACAATTTGCACGTATTCCCTGTCCCAGGCCTGAAATAACACACTATTAAACTACTTAAGAAAGAAGGATGATAATTATATTCATTTGTAGATTCATGAAGACAAACCCTTAACAAGAACTGTGTATAAGAGACAGCCTATTAAAACCCAATAAATCCTTTGCTGCTCTGATTTAATAAAAGCCCATGCCTCCACACACGTGTTGAGAAAGGACAATCTGAGAGTGCTATCCATGTTTTATACAAGATTGAAAAAGTGGAGTGTACCAGTAAAAATGTGTTGGCAGGAATAATCATAGGTGAGTGACAGGAAAATGGAGTTAGTGACTTGAAAGGTCGTCTCTAGCTGCTATGGCTGTGATCCTGGGAACTTACTAGCCTTATATTAATCATATGCTTAAATATTTTGCAAAATTGAAACATAGGTATTTTCTTGAATGCTTTTGAATGTAAATATTTCAGACATTGATTTGTAATTCATAGTAGAGATTTGTAAGGTGTTGAATAGAGGGAAGGACTTATTTCCTTTGTGCCAAATCTTGATTTTTTTTTTCAATCTGAGGAATCTTGCTTTTACACAGATCAGAGTTTTGCTGATGGAGGAGGGGTTTATGAGGTCTCTGGCTGTCCATAGTTTCATACTTACATGCTGGCAGAGAATTTGGCTCTTTGATGTCATAGTTAAAAATGCATTGAGTGACACTTTCCTTTTTAAATATTTATCCCATTACAAAAGCATTGATTGCTTAAATGATACTGTTATCTAAAGTAAGTGCTAGTTTTGCAGAGCTGGGATGGAGTGCACAATTATGTTTAGTGAGAGAATTTTTTAAGTTTATAAGGTACCTGGCTCTACCAATGTTATCTGTTCAATGTTATGCATGGAGAAGTACCATGACTACCTAAATACTACTCATAAAAATGAAGCAGGTGTTACAAAAATTACTTGCAAAATCAGTAAGGAAACTAGAAACTGGCAGAGGGCTGAAAGATTTATTGTCATGAAACTGAGTTGCCAGTGTTTGTGCAACTATTGTGCAAGAGGGATGTGTTAAGAGAAATGCAGGATTTTTATACCCATTCATTTTCTGCTCTGACAGGTCGCCAGGCGCTGCTGGTCAGGCAATGCCTTTGCTTATGAAACCATCTGCCAGGCAATGAAAGAGAACGACGCATTGAGGGTGACCCTCCCTCACAAGGTGGTGGATGAGAACATCTTGGAGCAAGCCTTGAAAAATTAGTGGTATTCCAAGCACAATGTTGTTCTTGCAGATATATTTGAAGTTGCTTCCTTGATATCCTATTTTGCTCTCTGGCCTAATGATAAAAGCCTTGCAAATGTCTGTTCCATGTGAGGTTTTTTTCCCATTTTAACTTGTTAATGGGGAAAATCCGTATCTGTCTGACAGGTCCGCTGATGCCAGGAACAGTCTTCTCACATTTGGAACACTGTTTGCAATAACAAACTATTCATTATAAGAAAAGGAATGGGGAATTTTGTCCCTGAAAATTAAATGGAGAAAAAACCCAAACAACAAAACAACCACTTATTCCTGGCAAGTCATAGATTAATAAGATATTTAGGTCTGGTAGATTAAATGTGGAATGGAAATTTGAACTTTGATTCTGCTGCTCTCAGTAGAGAGGTGTGAAATCCAGTAGCCAAACACAAGGGTGTGTAAACAAACTTATTCTTCAGCTGATGGAGGGTGTATTGATATCACATGTGCTAGACTCAAGCTTTTCTATGTTGCCATAAAATAATTTTCAAGAAGTGGCAGGTAAAGTCTAACTGGTTAAGTGCAGCTAAGATATTCACCCCAAGCAGGAACAGAATGCAGTGACAAGTGGGTGAAAAATCTGGAGGACAGTAAGTACAAGACTGTGTCCAAACATCATATAACAAAGCCAGGAAAATATGGAGCAACTCATAAATCAGTGTAAGCCAAATTCTCCATCAGTCTGAGAGACTGCCATTTTGCTGCAGGTGATGTTGTGTGCCCTTTGCTGTCTTACAGTCTTGAGACTCTTCTAAATGAATGGAAACCTCCAGAAAACCTAGATACTATGTGCTGGCTGCTGCTCTTTAATGAAAAAATATGAGCTACTCACCCATTTGGATGTGAGTAGTGCAATTAATAAAGCACTGTAACAAAATGATCAGGTAGACTTCTGGAAAAAACAAACAAACATGACTGATGTGAAACAAACTACAGCACCAAAGACAGGACAGTAGGAGCTTTCTCAAGACAGAAGTTGATTATAATGTAAAACAGAGATAGAAAGGTGTTTTCAGTCTTCCTTTTTCTTCCTGGAAGGAGCTAAGAAGGCACAGAACTCTGTGTGCCCAGGTGCAACTGATGGATTCTATGTTTTGCACCTGAGCCTACTATTACATTTGTGTTAACAGTAACTCACTTCAGTATCTTGTTCTAATCAGCAGTGATGCTGAACCAAGAACTGAGGCTGGCTTTGAAGCCCCTATGCACATACACAGTGACAGATACATACTTGGATATATTTACAGAGGTGTATTATACATATATGTAGAAAAATAATTCTTAGTTACCATGTCTCATGCTAAACATGGCTCTTGCACATGGGTCTTGTTCCAACATGAGCAGTGTCATCAGTCCCTTCCTCCAATGCACATTGGTGGTGTTGGACTTGATCTGGCCTGTCACTCCATCTCCTTGGCACTCTGTCCATTACTTCTTGGAATGAAAAGTGATGTTACAAATGTAAACCTGTGTGGGCTGCTGTAGATGGGATATGATGAGCTGCAATCCTTGCGACTGGGGGATCTTGAGAAACTATGCAAGTATTAGACCCCATGGACCCAGAAGTGAGCGCACCCTGCAGCTCTGTATTGCCTCTAGTGCTAAATATTATTTATTCATTTAGAATCACAAATGAGTTCTTAACTCTGTTCACGTACTGTATATGTCTCCAGATGAACAGTGAGAGTCTGGCATCTGCTTGAAACTGAACCTTCTGTGAAGTGCAATCTGCAGTTCATAGGAATTGCCTTATATTATGAAAAACCCCACTCACGTTGCCAAGTTAAATGATTGAGATGTGAGTAGTTGTCAGCCAGATTTGACAGCCTTTGCTTTGACATATGTTATTCATTAACTATTATTAATAATCACAGTGGACTGGGTCCAAAGTTAGTGTATTGGTATTGTGCAGAACCACTCCAATTTTCATAGCCCCAAAACACTAGGTACTGCTTTGTGGATTCATCTTAATTCAGAGTTGAAAATCCAACAGAGACAAAAGGTTGAAGAAATATTTATTATGAATTCTTCACCCTTGTTGTATTGTTGAGTACTGGGGTACCTGCCAGTATGCTCACCTTTACACATCAGGCAAAAAAAGAACTTTATTTTTGCCCGTGTAGCTTTATGGACTGGAGGACATAACCTTGCTAGTATATCTGTGTTTAATACCAATCAAGTCCCTGGGAGTTTATAACTCTGGACTCCCTGGAGGGAGACACAGAACCTGAATCTATGAGTGCTATACAAGAGCTACTGGTTGAAATTCTGATTATAAAGTCTATTAAAAAGGTAGCATGAATTGCTGCAGTGCAGTCTCAAGCTTGCCATAGGCTGAAGCATCCTTCCTATAAATCTTAGCACCTTAATGGTTTTCTAAAATGCAGACACTTATCCTAAAAACCTTGTGCCTATTTGCAGAGACACAAGATATTGTAGCTTCAGACATTAGTGTCACCAGGTTGGTTTTTTTTTGTTGTTTTTTTTTTTTAAAGTATAAAGTTTATTATATGAGAGCTGTTGGCTCTCCTAGCTGGGGTCTTTTTGAATCTCTCCAGGCTCTGGCAAACATAAGAGATTTGTGGCTTGATTTTTTTTTTTTTAATTGTTATCTTGTTCAGGTTTGGCATCCTTCAATCAGGGATGCACCTACCTTTTCCTGGGAACAAAAAGTAAGGTACTGCAACGATCTCCAGGGGGACACTGAGATGGCTGGGGGCAGCCAAAACCGGGGATGACCGACACCCAGTGACCCAGTGGCAGTCAGCAGTGGGGTGAGGAGGATTTCGGAGGAGGCTGAGCTCAAGCACCCAGGGCTTTCACACTTGGCATAGATGGCTGTGAAGGTGCACAGTGGAGCTCTGGGTGCACCTACAGCTCCAGCTTCCTTGGCGCTGAGAGTGCCTGGCCAGCCATTTCCCATGCTTGCTGTAGGAAACTCGGTGTTCACTTAGCGGAAAGGAGGGGTAATCGGAAGGATCACAGCACCATCTGCTGGCACTGCTTGTCGGTCCCACGGCAGGAGGGAAGCAGTGAATTTCCATGGCAAATAGAGCATAATTTTGCCTTTTCCGTAAGTGTTGGAGAGCCAGAAGGCAGGTGAACATTCTACCAAAGAAAGCCTTGCCCAAGAATTAAAAAAAACAATAATACAATTATGCATTAGCTGAATTTGTAGGATTTTTTTTTTTTTTTGCATAGCTTCAACTGACTGCAGTGACAATGTGTCATTTTAGAGCTTTTTTCCTATCCTGTTTTGGTCCATGTCCCTTTTCCCTCTCTCTGCTCAGCACCTGCTCTCTCCTGCCCTTCTCCCTCTGGTCCCTGCTTGGGTGATGTCTGTCTGTCTTGAGTGATGCTATGACATGACTGTGCTTGAACATGGCCTTTGCACCACCCTGGCCTGCTCTGTAGCACTGTTTTCATATTTCCACTGATGGTGCACAGGGTGTTTTGCTAAAGCACTTATCTATTTCAGCTGTGGCTGAAACCTTAGCATTGCTCTTGCAGAGCAGTTGAGGGAGGTGATCATCCTCCTCCTCTACTCAACCCTAGTGAGGCCACATCCAAATTGCTGGGTCCAGTTCTGGGCTGCGCTCCTCAGTACAAAAAAGACAAGGAGCCACTGGAGAGAGTCCAGGTCACAATGATTAGAGGTGTGGAGCATGGAGGGAGGGAGCTGGGCTTGTTTAGCCTAGAGAAAGGAAGACTGAGCAGGGATCTCATTAATCCATACAAATATCTTGAAGGTGGGTGCCAAGAGGATATACCAGGCTCTTTTCAGTGGTGGAGGGGGAACAGTGGCCATGAGCTAAAACATAAGAAGTTTCACCTCCACCTGAGGAGGTTCTTTGCATTGAGGGTGGCAGGGCACTGAACAGCTGTCCAGAGAGATCATGGAATCTCCCTCTCTGGGGACATTCCCAGCCCCCCTGGATGTGTTCCTGTGTCACCTGCTCCAGGTGACCCTCTCTGGGGACATTCCCAGCCCCCCTGGATGTGTTCCTGTGTC
>VWZF01004261.1:981902-1026419 GCA_013396755.1 Sclerurus mexicanus
TCGCCACGGCCTACAAGCTGCGGCGGCACCTGCACTCGCACGACAAGCTGCGGCCCTTCGCCTGCGCCGCGCCCGGCTGCGCCAAGCGCTTCACCACCGTGTACAACCTGCGGGCGCACAGCCGCGCCCACGAGCAGGAGGCGGCGCAGANTCCCTGCTCGCTTCTCCTCCCCGCTGCCCCCCTTTCCCCGCCCCGGGCGTCCCCCGCTCCAGGCCGCCTCAGTTTGCGAGGAGTTCCGTCTAATTCGGCAGCTGGAGGGTGCCGCGGCTTTGCTCCCGTGGCTTTGTGCCGGTGCGGTGAAACACGGCAAGGCACAGCACCGGTGTTCGGTGGTGCGCCCTAACCCGGGCTGGGCGTGTTTTGGTTGCCCACCTTGAGCAAACAGTTGTATTCCCTGCGAGCAACTTAGTTTAGGATTGCACCGGTTGTTTTTGTTCCCGTGTTCCCGGATGTAGCATCCTGGAAAAAGGACGTGAAGGTGCTTCACTAAAAGCTGGGAGGGAGAAACGAGTGCAGTTTTCCTGATTGAGTGTTATTGCTGTGTCCCTTCTCTCCCCAGGCTGTGAGAGAACGTTTATCACAGTGAGTGCGCTATTCTCCCATAATCGAGCCCACTTCAGAGAGCAGGAGCAGTTCACCTGCTCCTTCCCTGGCTGTAACAAGCAGTATGACAAAGCCTGCCGACTGAAAATCCACATGAGGAGTCACACAGGTATTCACGGGGATGACTTGTGCCTGGGGAGGTACACAGAAGATAATATGTGGGAGAGTGGACTTCAGTTTGATGGAAAAACTGAAAGCCATGAAGGGAGGAAGGGTGACATGAATTATTTGGAGTCAGTGAAATCATTTGATTCTTGGCCTTCTGGGGAGGGCAGGAGTTCCCAGAATTAACTGGCCAAATGCAAAGTAGTTACGGACATGCAAAGCTGTGGCTTTTGTCACTGTGCACTCTGTGCAGAAAAACTATCCCAGCTCTATTCCCAAGTTCACAGACATTCAAAACATTGTGTAAGCTCTAATATTGGACAAAAACGGCTGAAAAACTCTCAGACCATGTGGAATATATGTACCAAGGTTTGGAACAGCAAGAAGGTAAATTTCAACTCAAGCAAGCACTACTGACTTGCACGGACCACTGCTAAGCTGAAATACAGCTTTCTCATGTTTTAAAGACACTTGTGTGTACTCTCTATTGTCCTCTGTTTTCCTGGTGTTGTTCCTTTACAGTGTGGAGTTTTGGGGGGTTTTATGTTTTTTTTTAAGTGTCACTTTTGTTAAAGTTCATAGATGTGATGAAAACCAACCTCATATATTTCACTGTATTGTAATGAAGATCCAGTCACAGGTTATGAAAACAGGAAGAAACATTTCTGTTGTGAATAATGCTGTCATTTATTGGTTATTAAAGCACCTTGAAGATAGCTCAGGTTAATATGAGGTGGACTGATAAACAAACACCTGTGATCCTTGATGCGCAGGAAATGATGCAGTAGCCTGGAGGCTGAGACTCTGTAAGGGGGAAGGGGTACAACGGTACTCTGCAGTGCATTGCAGGACAGAGTGCTTGGCTTGTTTTGTCTGAAATTAATTCAATTTAAGCAGGTTTTGCCATTTTCTTGTAGCAGTGTGTATTTTTGTGTTCTGTTATTGATGTAACCTTTCTTTGCTCAAGGGGAAAGACCTTTCATCTGTGACTTTGAAGGCTGTGGCTGGTCTTTCACCAGCATGTCCAAGCTTCTGAGACATAAAAGGTAAAGGAAGCCTTTTCTGATTATGCTGTCCTAAGCCACTGGCTGTTTGTTTGTCTGTTTATTTTTTTTCCAGTACCTAAGCAGTAATGTATTTAATCATGCCAATGGCAATTCCCTTGCCTTGTAGGAAACACGAAGATGACAGGAGATTCATGTGCCCAGTAGAAGGCTGTGGGAAGTCCTTCACGAGAGCAGAACACTTGAAAGGCCACAGTATAACTCACCTTGGTACAAAACCATTCGAGTGTCCAGTAGAAGGTATTGCTGAACTCTTGTATGTGTTTACTGGTAACCAGTGTGTATTTTTGCCTAAAGACTGTGCGTGTTTTCCCCAAATATGAGCTTGGTACAGGATTGGAACAATCAAAAGCAAGTCTTCTAATGGGGTTTGAAGAGGTAAAACTAAACAAAAGACATTGCAACTGAACAGGTGATCATTCCCAAAGTTATGGATTACAGAGAAAACTCTGGTTCATGCTCTGGCTTGACTACCTCTGTCACTTCAGCAGTACTCCAGGAACAGAGATTTTTGGGTCTTAACTGTAATACTCCACTTTATAAAGTAAAGCAGCTCTACTTGGTGATTGTTTCTCCGTTTAATGGTGTTGCCAGCAGTTGTCATGGGGAGTTTAAGATGCTGTAGTGTGGAAAGATTGTGCTTTATACTGAGTGACTTCAGAGTTTCTTGTCAGAAACATGTTGCTGAACTCTCCTACCCACTGAGATGCTGACCTTTATTCTGGTTCCTCTGACTGTACCACAGGAATTACAAAATAGCAAGTAGAGTTCTGCAGTGGTACTGTGATTCATTAAGACACTAAATATGAACGCTAAATGGACATTAGATGAAACTTCAAAGCCTTGTATATCTTCTTGCAGGCTGTTGTGCAAAATTTTCAGCGCGAAGTAGTTTGTATATTCACTCCAAAAAACATCTTCAGGATGTGGACTCATTAAAGACTAGGTGCCCTGTTTCCAGCTGTAATAAACTGCTCACTTCCAAACACAGTATGAAGACGCACATGGTCAAACAGCATAACTTCAGCCCAGGTAAAGCGTTTCAGGCTATTGGAGGGTGCAATGGAAAAATTAAATGTTGTATTAAGGAAGATCTGTATTTACTGATGTTGAAATCTGAGTCCCATTGATAGGGATTACAGAATCTTCACTGACACCAGAGTTGGGTTTTGCCTCCCCTAAAATTTTCAGTGGGACCTCTGAGTATCAGAAAGTTATATTGGAGCTTGGCCTGTGTGAAATTGTGAGAAATTGCAGCATTTTTGAATGCAGTAGAACTTATCCTTTTCCATGCCATCTGTAAAATAGGAACTAGGTCTAAAAGAACTTATCTTTTCACCCGTTTTCCCACTCCTGCACAGCCTGACTTAGCTTGGACTGTCTTAGTGTTATTTTTTGACAAGTGCTTTTGTAACTGAAACTTACAAGTAGAGTTTATTTCAGTAAGCTGCTTTTCCTTAAATCTGCCTTCAGGGAAGTTGGGAAGTGTTTTCTAGAATTCTAAGCTTCCTCCTGTGATCATTCATATTTTTCCTTCCCATTGTCTGATTGAAAGGTATCTCTTATAACCAAACCCTTCTCTTCCAGATCTCCTAACTCAACTCGAAGCAACCAACTCCCTCACACCCAGCAGTGAACTCACTAGTCCAGGGCAGAGTGATCTCAGCAACATAGACCTCGTATCCCTGTTCTCCAATGTGTCTAGTAACAATTCTGGAGTGGCAACAGACATGGCACTGGTAAACTCTGGAATTGTCACAATCGATGTTGCTTCGGTGGGCTCGACGCTCGGAGGAAACCTGCCCGTCAGTAGCAATTCTTTAAGCCAGGCAGTTGATCCCTTGATCCTGGTGGCGAGCAGCGACATGCCACAGAGCCTGGACAGTTCTCTCCTGCTGGGAACCGGTGCAGTTCTACAGCAAAGCACTTTAAATTTGGATGATGTACAGACTGTCAATGCCGAAGCTTTGGGTTCACTAGCATCCCTGTCGGTGAGGAATTCCAGTCAGGATGTGCACAGTTTGACATCCAGCAATAATTTAACAATGGACACGGCCACTTTGACTCCTTCCAGTAGCCTCGGTGGTGCCAATGTGCCTGAGTTACTAACGCCGGTTAAAGCTGAGCACAATCTGGTTTCACGCTCAGATGTTGTTGGTCAGCAAGAGGGCAGCAAAGTAGTGACACAGTTTGTGTTCTCCAACCCTCCGGGGAGCTACAGCGCACAGAAGGAGATGGATCTTGGGGCAGTGACTGGCAGCTCATTTTTGGTATGGAGTAACTATAATCACTTTACCCCCAGGTGGCTGAGACAGCCTGACTTTGGGAATATCCAAAGTTGCTACTTATAGGGAGACCTTTCCCTCAGATTTTGCAGATCATGCATTTTGGCTCTTTTTTTTGATGAAGGATACGGAATGTTACGTTGCAGTAGCGTGTTGTCACGGGTAGATTCAGTGTGGTGATAAGTTCTCTTAAGAAATAATGGAATTCTGGTGGGGCCAGCTAAGGAAGAATCTTTCAAAATAAGCAGCGATCCATCTGAAATGAAATTTACAAGAATACCCAAGAATATGTGATATATCCTGTGCCTTTCATTCCAGGGAAAGATTTGGGCTGTAAGGGTAACTGCAGTATTTTAACCTCAGTCCTCCTTCCTCCTTTAAATATTCTTGCCTTTCTGTTTCCCTGTGTTGCTGCAGACTGTTTACATTATAAAGTAAACGTTTACAGTGTTAAAGTCTGAACATGTATAAATGTGGATCTGCCTTCTTATGTTCAACTCCAAACATGGAATTTATTGAAAAAACAGGGAAGTTATTAAAACTCTAATCAGAAGACCATGGGAAATTAGATTTCAGTGTTTGCAGCATAGAAGATAATGGCATCTGAGAATTCATTAGTTTGTGTCCATTGTCTTGCTTTATTCTTGATTCCAAAAACTTTGCATCTCTGGGCTTTTTTTTTTTTATTTTAACTAGGAGAGCAGTGGGTCTGCAAGAACAGACTACAGAGCCATTCAGCTAGCCAAGAAAAAGAAACAAAAAGGGAATGGCAGCAGCACAGGTGAGAAGCCATTTATTTTGTTATATTTACTAAATACAGTTATTTAGGATTTTTGGCAGTGCAATGGGAGAAGGTTTCTGAGTAACATTCTTAAATGTCCCATCCAATTTATTGCGAGTTAAAATAATTATGCATGTGGTGTACCATCTGTTACTCAGGATAATCACATTCTGTGGAATATCAAATTCACAGTGAGTTTACTAAGAAAGCTGCACCATATGTTTCATGGTTGTTAACAAGATACTAGCTTTCCATCTCTTCGTCTGCTTTTTATTAAAACAAAACCCCAAAAATTAACGTCACTTTGCTTTCTGTTATTTATGCTTTTGATCTGTCTTAGGGGGTTTCACTCAGTAGAGACAATAAAAGCAGCTGGAATTTTGCTTTTGTGTTTCTCTTAGTAACAGTGTGTATGCAGTGTTAAGGAATTTATTTTTTAATTATCTAGAAATACTCAAACCTCTCTTAGCTTTTCATCTTGTAGCGAGTTCTTGTGCAGGGTGCGGTTTAGGTCATGTTTCCAGATGTGTCCTCTTCCTCTTAAACTGTAATTTGACTCAAAGCCATCTGATGTGAATTGTACACCACTCCTTTGTCAGGTCAGACATGATCCATTGTTCACTAGACTTGCACAAGCTCAGATATTTGAGTTCTGTCTACCTTTGGGGCTGGGGTACAATATCATATGTGTATATGACTACCATATATGGAGAGAGAGTTTAGTTCCACCTTGCTGTCTCTTAGACCTTCCTCTTCTGAAAATCAAGGCAGTAATTTTTGAGGTGAGTTAAGAGACTAGTTGTGCTTTGAGAACTGTTGTGTTTGTGTCTTTGTAAAATGCATACCTGTGTGAATTCTGTCTGGTTCAGTGTATCATCATGTAGATGGGAAGGATGAGTGCTGGTTCTCAGTGTCCTTGTATGATCAAACATGTGCATGTATCATCAAACCTGTATTCTTACAATTGTTTTGATTAGGTTTTTGGTTTTCAGCTTGTGATACAGCAGCTGGTTCATCTCACTTTAAACTGAGGGAAGCTTAAGGTTGTAATAGCTGTGTAGCCCTTTCTGCCCAACAGTCCTTGAAATCTTCCTGGAAATAGATGAACTTCACTATGCTCTTTTTAGAGTTTAGAAAAACGATGTGCATGATTTCTCAGGAAATGAGTTGCAAAATTAAAAATTGAAAACGCAATCCTACTTCCTAATTCCTTTCTATGACTCCACAAATATGCTGGTATTTCTGTGCTGTCGCAGGGGTGAGCCCTAAGCTTAGCAATTTGTGATGTAGTTTTAATGGTGTTCATGTAAAAAGATGCTCAGTCAGCAGCTGGAGTTCACCAGCTTTTAGCAGTTGTCAGATGGTGCTTAATGGTACTGCACTGTTGCAGGCATTTGCTGTGCAGTGTAAATAGCTGCATAAAATTGAAAAATGCTAGCAGGAAACTTTGGCAAATTGTCTCTGGCCATCTGTGTACTGAAATTGCTCTCTTTTAGGTGCATCTGGCTCTGGTCAGAGAAAAAACAAGGGTGGTAAAGTAAGCCCTACCAATTTTTCATCATCCACTCCTGGCAGTCGACTGGGTGGCAACATAGTTCTGCCAAATGGAGGGCTGACAATAAGGGACCCTGCCACTGGAGCCCAGTATGTGCAAATTCAGCTTCTTCAGGTAAGAGCTGAGGAGAAAAAAAAAGTTCATCTTCTCTGTTACCCAAACTTGCACACTTGTGGAAGAATTTGATCATTTGTGCATGCAGGTACTACTGTGCCTGGATGGGATCTTGAGCTCTGCAGTATTCTTACGTTATTCCACCTCTCATTTACAAAGTAAATATTAATTAAATATTGAAATAAGTATAAATGTTAGCTATACTAAATATAAATAAATATTAAAATAAGTAAATAAGACTGACTTGAAACCATTCCTGCAAAAAGAAGTTTCAGCCTAAACTGTTATTTCTCTAAACTGTTGAAGTAAAGCTTTAAAAAAAAAACCCAAACAACCTAGTAATTGGTGTGGACTGATTAGTGGAGCATGAAAGCTAATGCATTTTTGGCCAGGTGTCTATCTGTGTAGTATCCAGAGAGAGGGTAAGTTCCCTCTGTTTTACTCCAAACAACTGTGGTGTGGAGAGAGCTACGGGCAGAGTTCTCTATCCATCTGGTTTCTGAGGGGTGTTTGTAATATAACAAACCTGAAAGTTTGTAACCTCTATGTGAAGTATCAGCTTCACAAAAATGTGGTGAAACTTGTTGCGTGTCTCTGAGTGTTGCCTTTGTTGGAAGATGAACCATTCCCTCCTTTACAGATCTTGCCAGTGTTTCTGAGTCAATGAGAACAGAATAGGTTGTACACTGGGCTAGGTTCAGGTTTAAGCGGTAATTAGCTTTCCACATCTTTGTGGACCTAGGCCTTCCTAGTGCAGTGCAGTGGCTTTAGCAGATTTTTTGATATTGTGAGGCTGAGTAAAATTTGCCATATTGTGCTGCAGTGCCTGGGGGTTGTGTAATTTCATCATGTTCCTGTGTTCACAGGATGATTCCCCAGGAGAGGGAGATTTGCCCTTTCAGCTGAGCTCCCAGTCCTCCTCGTCGCATTCTCAGCTTACGGTGGATTTACCTGTGCACATACTTCAGGTACAGCACATCAGACTGCTGGGTTTTATTGCCTTGCTTGGAAGTGAAGACTGTGAACAAACACACTGTGAAGTTTACTGTGAACACTCTTGTATTCTGCCTGATGACAGTACCTTGTTTTCCACTGGGAGATTTCTTTCACACACAAGCAGCAGTAAGCAGAGAGCTGCACTGCACAGTTTATCTTGTGTCTGTTACTAACCTTTGACACATCATAGGTGGTTGTTTTTCTTCCTCTGTTACTGAGTAATGGATAACTAAATGTTACGCATTTATTCTGAAGTGCCACATCGTTGTTCTTTTGATCCCATCCTGCAGATATTAGGTGGGTCGAGAAAGAGGTTCAGGATTGGAATGTAACAGGCTGCAGGAAGGGTGGGAAGTAAAGACCTGAGCCTAGATTTCAGTGATGTTGGCATGAGAAGGGCAGTTAAATGTAAAGCCTGCTTGGGGCCCTCAGTTTTGATAAACTTTGCAGTGCAGCTATTCTTGCCAGGTGGGCTTCTCCTGAGTAGAAAATAAAGCTTTTTTTATTCAGAAGTGGCACCTTACTGTGATAAACTTAGAAATCTAACAGGAAGAGTAGGGGTTTTGGCCATGGTAGAGAGTTAATAGAGGGAAAAATTAGTGATTTATATATTTATCTTCATTAGTAATGCTCATCTGAAGTGTTCCATAGGAAAACTGTGGTAACACTGTTTGGGTGGATCCCCAAAGTAGGAAAACTTTGGGTTTCCTCTGAATCATTCAAAGTACTTCTCTAGTGTTGGATAAATGCCAGGGTAATCTTGCTGATAAGCACTAGAAGCATCTAGAGGTGAAAGTACTGAACTCTTCATGCTGTCTGTTTGCTTTAACAGGAACCACACAATTCCACTGAAGATGATGCAGGTTCTGATAACTCTCAGTTCACTGGAAGCACAATAAATTTACAGGATCTGGAATGACCATTATTAAGAACAGTTACTTGAAAACAAATTGGGCAATCATGACAGAGTGAGGTAACTATGTGGGTCTTTTTCCAAGGAAAATAGGAAAAGTAGGAGAACTGAAGTATGATTGCACTCTTTGTGATTTTCTAAAGAGAGTTTGCAGCTGAAAGATTTTCTTAAAAAATGTAAATCCCACTTGATGTGCCTGTGTAAGATACCCTGTCTGCCCAGTGGTCGGGGAGGCTGAGGCAGACTGCTGTACAGTGTTGTTTCAGGGAGAAGTACTGTATTACACTTCAAACTGAGGTAATATTTACTGTTTTCACAGGAAACCAAGTATTCTACAGCTAACAAGTGCAAATTTATAATCCTGCCTATGACAGTTAAAACTCTTTCCATTGGTCTCCTGCTGGAGCCAGTGGCATAAAGAAATTAAGAGCTAAAATTTGCAAGTGTTTTCCACATACAAAAGAATAATTGTTTTGGCCCATGTTTTGGCAAAAACTGGAAAAAAGTGGCCCATGTAACAAAATGAATGTTCTAAGCCATGAAAATGAGATGCTCTAAAATCTTTGTTTTAGAAAGCTAGATTCCCAATGTTAACTTAGCTGTGAATCAGTTTGTAGCTCATGTTGAGTTTCTCCCTTTCCTTGCTCCCGTATCCCAAATACTTTGCTGAATTCTTCCAGCAAAACTTGAAAAAGAAAACTGCAATAGAACTGTACTCACTGTAAGTGATTAGCTAAGAGTCCAACAGCATCTAGAGAGGTTTGTTATTATCTTTGTGTTCCCTTTTTTGGGAGGAATGTTGAGTGTCATGTAAATTAAAGCACCTTGATTTTTGTCTCATCTATAAACAGCTGCCAAGTTACCTGTAAACTGGCCACTACGTTTTTATTTTGTGTTGTTCGGTGTTTTTGTTTTTTTAATTGAACACTGTTAACACATGTTCTTTATTGCTCTCCCAGAGTGTCACATGCACGTGGAGCTTACAGCTCGTTTACAGAATATGCAGTTGTCAGAGTATTTTGTGAGTGGAAAAGAATTGTTACCCAGGGAGATTCGCCCCACTGAAAAACTGCAGTTTCTCTTTGGGCTGGGGAGAGAGGTTGTATGTACTTATCTGGATTGCAGACACCTAAATAAGTATAGGGTTGTATAGGGGAAAAAACCACCTTTGGTTACAGTTTAAGGTAGTAATTTAAATGTTTCTTATGGTGATGTTCTGAATGCCTATAAAAGTATGTATAGGAGTTTGCTAAAAGGCGGTATGTATATGTACTGGTTTTTTTTAATTCTCAGTGAGGTGTGTGTATGCACGTATGTGTACTTTTTTTTTACAAAATAAGATATGTCACAGAGGAAAACGTGATCTTTCTAATCTTGCACATATTTATTTATTTTACAGTTATACTGATGTTAAATTCACGAGGTCGTTCAGAAATGCTTTTACTTCCTGTGCCTTTTGAACTATGTATGTGTCCATATAAATGCTTTTTTTTTGATTGAGGACTTGAGGAGGAAAAAAGCATACAGGTTACATTCAACTTCAGCTCCTGATTTGTAGGCAGTGTTATATCCTCTGGTTGAACCAGTTTTATTTTTCTATCTTTAGCCTAACTGAGCACTGAGGTCTCTCCATTCCTCTCACTCCGAGTTTACAGCTTATGTCCAGGGAAAGTCTTTACCCTCTCGGGCTGGATTTCCAAACCAAACTAATAGGTAGATGAGATCTACCTGGTGGCTGTGACTGCAGCATGGAGTCCACTCCTTAGAGATGGAAAGATTGAGAAGGAATTGTGCTCCAGGGACTATTGGGTCTTGCTCTAGTGGTCACCATGCTCTCCCTGGAAGCTGAGACACCACAAGCTCCCAATGCCTGCATTATTTTGTTCTCAAGGACCATACCAGTTCTTAATCTATTAAAATGGCCAAGGAACACTCCATCTTTTTATGGGACTTGCAACCAAATCTTTCTACTTCTGAAAATGTACCTCACTCAGCTTTGTAAGTGAATGTAAAGTGCTAACCTCTTGGGGCGGAAAATTGGATCACTTGGCTTGGACTCCATTGCTGGCAATGGATACCTGAAGAACTGCTGGTGCAAAAGGGTTAATAAAGCTTTTTTTTATGGTCAGTTTGTCCCTGGGTATTGTTCTTTGCATGGATGCATCTGACATAAAGCTAACTATTAGCAGCTTGATTTCTGCAGAGCTTTTGTTTTTCCTTCGGTCGCTCTCCACAGTAGTGGGGTGGAGTCTTTAATGAAACCCATGCTTTGGATTAAAGCATAGCCATTATTTTTTATAGTCCTTCAACAGGCTGGTGGTGATCATAAATGTCTGGCAGGTGCCTGACTTAGCTGTGCCTTAACTCACTGCTTGGGTTTGTAGGCATAGTGCTAGTGGCATCAAAAACTGAATGAGAAAAGCATTGGTGCTTAGCAGGAGCCTGAGAAGCAAAATGAGAGAGTTTTTATTTATTTCCTGGGTAAAATATCAATGAGCAGGAAAAGAGGTTGCAAATTTTCCCTGGAACCTTAAGGTAGGAGAAGAAGGATATTTCATGAGACTGTAAAGTTGTTCAACTGTGCAAAGACTGACAAGACTAGTTCTAGAGCAGCATCAGCCCTGTGTGCTGTGGTTGAGGCTGTGCTGTCAAGAGAAATAATACATTTGTTCTTCCTTCTCCGTATCTGTTTGTTCTTGGTTCTTCTCCTTGGCAGGTGGGTTGGAATGAAATGCCAGCCTCCCGCTGTTCTGTGGAGGAAGAGGAGGCACGTTCATCAGTGCTGTGTCGGTGTGTCTGAACTGTGCCCCTAAAGCTGCTTCATGCTGTCAGGCTCTCCTGCTGCAAGGAGCCATGCCCCCTTGCTCTGTTTTCTAGGCAGGCTGCAGTGTGCCTATTAAATGTGATTTTTTTGTATTAGAAGGTGAGTGAAGCACCTGAAAGCTGTGTGTGTGCTCGTGCTTCAGCTTCTACAACGTACTGTTGTACCTACAACTGGTTTCTGACAAAAGCCTTATTTGTACTGTCTCAGAAAGAAGAGGGAAATTGGAAGCCCAAAACAATACCCGAGGGAGCCTGCAGAACACTCTATTTTCTCTTGGCTAAAGGGCAGGGACTTAGGGCACCCATGCTGTCACTGCTTTGGTGTGTGATGGAGCTGGGATGTCCTCACTGCCGTGCTGGCCTGTGGAAGGCACAGCAGGAGCCTTGGCTGAAGCTCAGTTTGGTGTAATATGGAACATGTCAGAAAAGGTGTGGTTTGATGGGATGGCTGAGCTGATTGAGGGCCTTGCTGCTGTTGCCAGGAGTGTCTTGCTGCTGCCCAGTTCCTCATTTGCCAATTTCATGGTTTGTTTAATACAGCCAAGTTAGTGGGTTGAAATGAGCTGACTGAGAATTGGCAAGTAGTGGAGGTAGCCATGTGGTCAAGAGAAGGATAGGAGGAGGATGAAAGGACACTGAGCTGGAGTAGTGTGCACTGTGACTGAATTCCCAGCAGTGGCTTAAGTTATGTCGCTCCTGTGAACTGGTTTATACCAGCCTATAGGTGCCATTCCCACACAGCTGTAGAGGCCCCTAGAAACACTATTCCCTTAAACACTTCATATTCAGGTACCCCCAGCTTCTCTGAGGGGGACTGTTGAGGTGAGGTGTTCCCACTTACCTTTTTTCCTACAGTTGCCTGCAATCTTTCCAGGTCCCTTTTCGATCCTTCTTCCTGCTGCTGCTTCTGTTTCATCTTTTCCTCTCTGAGCCTTTGAAGGGAGGAAATAAAGGCTGGGTTAAATTCAGCATGCAGCTACACTGGATGTGCTTTTGACATGCAGCATCAACATCTATCATTACATCTTAAATCACACCTTACATGTAGCCATCTAGGACCACCAGAGCATAGGGTTTGGGTGCAGCCACTGCTGGAGTTTGTTACTCTGAAGTGGTAATGGAGAAGCACTTACTGCAGTTGGTCCTACCCTTCTGGAGAGATGGGCAGAAAAAAGCATGTCAGGCTCTGAAATGGAGATGTTGGGCAGTTGTGCTCTGTTGCAGACATGCTCTGTACCACCTTAATCACTTTACATATCGTTACTGTAAATAGTCTTCTTAAAATGATGATTCTCATAATTGAATCTGATTTTGTTTGTGGGTTTAGTGTTTTTTTATACTTCTAGATTTTTGCCTTCTCTATCTTGTAGGCCTTTTCTAATGTAGCTGTGGGCTGCTGCTTGCTGATCAGGAGGTGCCAGTTCTCTGAGTGTGGAACCCTTACAGAAGTAAAATGGGATGGATGGGTCACATGGGGTTTCAGACTGCTGCTACAGTTTCTTGGGTTGATTTGGCTCTTTTGGCTGTCAACATTTAAAATTAAGAGATGTTTTTCAGAAGAAGGTCTTGCCTTACCTTGTCCTCTTTTCCTTTTTTATGACTTTCTCAGCCTTTTCTCTCTTTGATGGTGGGATTCTCTCCAGGCTGTCCAGTAAATCATTGAGCTGCTTTTCTATTATCTTTAGCATCTCAATTGTCTGCAGGTTTGTCTCGTCGTCTCCAGTGCAGTGGGAATAGACTTCCAGCACCTTCTTGTTCAGGCTTGCAAGCATTTTGTCCTAGAGGTGAGGGGATATTGTAAGAGGCACGGCTGGGTTCTGCTCACTAGAATCATAAGATCCCTCCAAAACCAAAGGAAATCTGTAAAGGAAACAGTTTAATTCCCTCAGCAAGACTCAGTTGCTTGTTTCCCAGTTGGCTTAGGAGCAATGGCTGGGACAGATGGCTTTATTGAGCCATTCTGCTGTTGGTCTCATCTTCCCAGCAGCTGAATGGAGCAGACATGTTTGCCCCAGTTTGCTGCCTTAGTGCCCCAAACCTGCCCTTGCTATAGCTCCATTGCTGGGAGATAGGGCTGCTCCCTCCCCAGTGCAACCCAGGGTCTGCTCTGTTCCCAGGGTGGATATGGCTGTGGAGAGGAACCACTTATGCACATGTGAACCCCCCTTTCCTTGACCTCAGTGTATACCTGGTCATCAGCTTCATGTTCTCCAGAGGGAAGGAGGTGAACTTTGAGCTTCAGATCTGCCACTCTCTTTTCTTCCTTGGCGACAGAGGATCGGAGGATGTTTACCTGCTGTTTCAGCTGTGCTAACTCCTTCTCCCTAGGGCAGAAGAAAGTATTGGAAAGGGCATCTCTGAAACAGAGGGCTCTTCTGCTCTCCCCTGCGGGGCCCATCCCTCATCCGGCCGGCAGATGGAGATAACGCTTCAGCCATTTCTGGGAACTTACACCCAGAGCCCTGAGAGCAGACGGAACTTCTGTTTTTCCTGGAAAAACAGTTACTGGTGTGGGGGAGGAAAAAGTAGCCTAGCTAAACTAAGATTTTTTTAATAGTCAGTGTGGGATCCAGATTACCTTTAAAAGCTTTCACAGGGGATAAGTTACACTTCAAATGGGAATATGTTTGTCTAGCTGCCACTGAAATAGTATATTATAATGACACTTGGGTTCCCTGCTGTCTTCCTCTAGAAGGTTTTGCATTGTGTCACCATAGGTGCTGCTCTGGATCGCTCCAGGAGTTGCCTTGTTTCTCCCTTTGGTCTTTCTTTATGAGAATTACACAATGCTTCTGTCCTATATCCACTCTAAGATGCTAAATGCATCACTTCCCTAGCCTGCACTTTGAGGACTTAGGCATTACTCCCAAGCTCAAGCCTTGTCTTCCAAATGAAACCTAGATGGGACACTTTCCTAGGAGCTCACAAGAACGACTCTCTGGTGTGTGCTGCAGGAACAGCATTACGTGTGGTCTGCAGCGTGCAGATGGTGAGGTGCCAGTGTCGGGAAGAGGGGTCACATGTTTAAAAGCTGGGGCACAGAGACTCGTTCCCATCACTTGCAGGATCACACTTACATGCTTTCGTGTGTGGTGATGAAAGTGTGTTGGACCTTGTTCCAACTTTCCTCAGTGTCCTGGGAATTCTGCATGAAGGATATGTTCTCATCCTGCATCTTCATGAAAGCAGTCAGCAGTTGTTCGGGATGAGTAAAATACAACTCAGGCTCCTGGAGTGGAAAATACATGTGGTGAGTGTTTTTCCTCCTCTAGGCTCTTGAAGTACATGGAGGTTGATCTGCACCAGCCCTGGCTGTTCAAACACTCTTCCATGTACAAATGTCTCCCACCTTTCTGCTATGTGTGTAGCTTTACTCTGCCTCAGCAGCTCATCCCCAAAGCAAGCTGCGTTTTGGGGGGTAAAAAGTGATTCAAACATCTGTCAGTGGGAAAACCTCAATTTCAGACATAAACCAGTAACTACACTAATTTAAAAATCTTCCATTACATGATGTCATATCTCATTGCGGGATGATAAGCTTAGAGATGATGGCAGGTTTTTGGAAACTGGAGGAGAAAAGTTAAACTAAAGTATTTATAAAATGTGTTGCCAAAACATGAGCATTTATGAATATATAAACATATGTTTATAATTGGTGGCTACAGTAACTCTTCAATAGCATAACTAATGGTTAGAAGGTGAGGGAGATAAGTAACATCAATAAATGACACAGGACAAACAGAAAATGTAAATATTTCAACATAAGACTTCTGACCTCATCTTCATCTGAGCTGATTTCACTTTCTGCTTCCTCCAATGAATATCTGAAAAAGCATTTTGGGTATTAGGCCCTTACAGAAATGACAGCTCGGAGGAGATCTTGTTAGCGACTTATGAGCGCTTGTTTGCTATTGCTTCCGAACAGACCTTCTCACGTTCCCACGTTTGCCTCCCTGTGGCCGTGGGCTATCCGGGGGTCAGTGGGATGTAGGGATCACACAAACAGGCCCTGAGCAAGCTGCCTTTTGCTCTGCCAGTGGCCCTGGGACATGAGCCTGAACTGAGGGTGTTGGTCCAAATGCCTTTAATCTCACTGGGAGGTTTTGACACTTGGGCAATGAGAAGGCAAAGGCAAGAGCCTTATTAGAAAGGCTCAAGCGGCAGCAGCACAAGTGTAGAGAAACACTTGTGCTCTTTGTGAGAAGTGATACTGCTCCTAGATGACATGGTGTAGCCACCATGGGGAGTCTGCAGTTTGTACCTGCCCTGGGAGAAGGTTTTTGAGTGCTTCTTCCTCTGCACAAGAGCTGGAAGAGAGGGCAAGAGGTGCCTGGCTGCTGCTGACAGCACAGCCTGCTCATCAGCTTCACTTGCACCTGCCACCCTGTGCCAGGGAGGGGTTAAAAACCTCTGTTTGCATCACCTTGGTGCCAGCCCCACTCGGGGCAGGGCTCTCATCAGAGGATTTGAGGACAGAGCTCTGTTGAGTAGGCACATAGGTACTGACTTGCACAACTGGTGCCTTTATCCCGGTATTTTGGTTTGTTCCAATAAGCCCCAGATCTCAGTATGCCCACAGCAAAGGTGAGGAGTAGGATTCCCCTCAGCTGACTCCCAGTCAGCTGAGAGCTCTCTACAGTGCTTAAGTCTGTTGTTTCCATTGTCTTGTACTTACAGTTCTGTTGTTAAAAGAGGCTTCAGGAAGTGTTTGAGCTGTGGCCTGATATCACGTGACCTGAAATCCAAACTTTCTGAATACAGCAGGGAACTTGGCAGGTCTGTATAACTGGTGCTAGGGGCAGTGTTTGTCCTGGCTGTCAGACCCTGGTCTGGAGACAAGAGATGCACTCAGAGCCTGGGGCTGCCCCGAAGAGGAGCGGGCAGCACTTCCCTGGCGTTCCCCCCGCTCTGTACAGGGGGCAGGTGAGGCACTTCTTTCATTACCTCCGTATTCCTTATCCTTTGTGTGCTTTTTTCCGTGTTCCTTCTGCCACTCTTTTGGAGAGAGATGATAGAGGATGTCCCTGTACATCTTGTACTCCTGCAGTGTGTCCTCAATTTTGGATATATCGCTGGGTTGAGAGAAGTGGACAAAGTTTGTTAGCAGGGAGGAAAGCCCTGTTTGAACATGTTCTTTCTCACTCTTGATATTCAGCTTCACCCAGAGAAGGGACAACAGGGCACATGTTTTCATGGAGATGCAAAGAAAAATGGGAACCTGCCCTGCGTGTTCTCTGTGGTTCCGCGTGTGGGAGCTGCCTGGTCATGTATCTGTGGCCAGGCCCTTGATATGGCACTAGGCTTCCTAATTTTGGAATTTTTATATGAAAAGGAGTGGGAAATTTTGTCAGCTCAACTCCTGATTGTAATTATAGTTATTTCTTTTGTATTTCCCCAAGTCCTCATTAAAATGCATTGCTTAGTTTTGTTTGTTTTTTAATCTGATACTAAGCATTTGATTTTGATTTGGGAATATTTGGAACATTTATACGTCTTAAAAATAATTAAAAACTGGTTGAGTTGTTTTAGAAACAAAGTCAATATCTGGCAAACAAAAACCAAAACATTTTGACTCTTAGAACATTTTTAGAAATCTTTCACCCTCAAGGACTGTAAAGGTACAGCATTGTAGGGGCTGTTGAAGGCCAGGCAGGAATAATGAGCAACTTTTACCTTTGGACCTTCTTTATTTGGGAAGTGATTGCCCGGATCTCCCTTACTTTCTTCATCTTTGCTGAGGTTTCTTCTTTGGCCCTAGGAAAGAATGCATGAACATAATCCATTAAACAATTTAGTAATGAGTAGTGAATTGAGGTGCATATGAAAGAGCAAGAGATGTGATATGAGCACTAAAAATCTGTGTTATTGATGTATCCCAAGTGATGTTTGGTTTCTGCCTCAAGGCCCTGCTTCTCTAGGCAAAGAGTGTGGCATCTCAGTGTTCAGCTCTCCCTAATTTGGCTGCTGCTGCGCATCAGTTGCTGCTCTGCCCGTGTGATACCTGTAATGGGCCAAAGTGCTCAACTTGCTTCACTGAAGGGACTGTTCCTGCTGTGAGGGGTTGGGAAGAGGCATCCCCCCCTAGGAAGTGTGCTGTGAGACGAATGGGAATGGTGGGGTCAGCAGCAGGTTCCTTGCTGCTATCAGATCAAGGGCTTTTGCAATGAGAGTATTCCCTTGCCGTTGTTTTCCCTCCTCTCTTTTATCGAATGTGTGGGGAGAAAGTGCCATCAGGACTGTAACTCTGGGAAAATCAGTGCTTTGTAGCCAAAACCCTGCAGGGAGGTCAAGTAGAAAATCTCCCCTGTCCAGCATGAAAGAGCACATGGGTGTTTCCTTCAATGTTCCTTACATTTTCAGGGCTTTCATGGAGTTATTTTGGTTCTCCTTCAGGAACTCATCAAACATGGCAGCATCCTTCTCCAACCTTTTCTCAGCCTTTTCCAGTTTCTTTTCCTCATTCTTTACTATGTTCTCCATCTTTTCAATCTCCTCTCGCTTTATTGCCATGGCATACTGAAATGAACCCCAAAGGCAACACAGTCACATCGGTTGGTTGCTTTTAAAGGTACATTGGTTAAGCTTTGTTCTTCGTTACTGTATTACCTGATAGTTGTTGGCAGAGAGGGTAAGGACTCCAAGGTGTGTGTCTTAGTGCATAGAGGTACATAGAGGCCAGGGGTTATTTCAGAAAAAAACATAACAAAGAAGAAGTCGAACTAAAGACAGAATCCAGAAATCCCAGCAATGCATTAACTCCTGGCTGGCAAAGATTGATTGATTCAGTTGTGTTACAGCACAAAAAGAACGATGAATAATGGAGATATTCCAGCACAGTTACTCCATTCCCTTATTTTGAGCTCAGAATGGCTCCTAGCTGCAATTTATGTACAGGACAGCAGGAGTCAAAAGGTCAGTGTATCTGTGCATCTCACAAGTGAAATAGTTGCATGGTGGCTATAGATTGATGCATATGATATATGTTCCTTTATTTCTTAGTTGGGGATTGCTGGGCTACAGACTATGAGTGTCTGTAACACAGGACTTGGACAGTCAATCCATGAGGTCTGATGTGTGCCTCCTTGGAAAGATCTCTAGGCAGTGGTTCTCGGGAAAAACCCACCAAAACAAAGCAACACAGGGAAGAGTAATTAAATGAACAGCAAGTAACATTGTAAAAGCCAAGTACCTCAAGAAAAAAGATCTCTCTTCTGTCATTTATGTAGCCCTGGAAGGTCTCCTTTTCTAATGTGTAATCTGAAATTAAAATGTAAAGTTGCTTAGACTAGAGGGAAAAATATGGCCAAGGCAAAACACAGTGAGTATGTGGGCTGCCATGAGCATGGATCTGGTTGGCACTGGAGTCAGCAATACTGATTATTGCATTACGGTTTTAACCTTGTTTAGGATCGGTTTCATATGGGCTTTCATAGAGTAAAAACAGACGGAGTGGAGTTGAGAGTCTGGTCCTTGTCCTCTAGACATTAATGGAAAAGCTACTGCTCAAGTCAGAGGTAGAACATTTAGGCCTGCATCCATTAAAATCCAAGTTTAGGTCAGCTTAGTAGAAATGTTTCCATGACACAAGGTCCTGCAAACTCAGCTGACTCCCAGCTGATTGTAAGAGCACCCAGCTACTGTGAAGCATGGTGGAACCCTTGCTACTGGGGAGGGGGTGCCATGTGCTCTGTGTGTAAATGCGTGAGGTGGCTCAGCCACACAGAGGTTGGCAAGACACAGCCCACTATCATGTCAGCATGACCTCCCCAAAGTCAGCCAGAGCCAGCTGCTCCTCCCATCCCCTCTCCCGTCTTTGCTTTAGGCTGTTACCCAGCGCCACTGCAAAGAGACTCCACCTTTTTGCATGGCTAACTTCTGTGAGAGAACGTCCTGAAGAGCTTTCAGTCTCTCTTCACTTTTTGCCTGTTTTCTGCCCTCTTCTTCTTCCTCCTTTTTCAGAGCTTTCCTCAACCCACTTTTTTCTTTTATTTTAGTGGAGTAAGTAGTTTTCTCATGGACTTTCAAGGTCTTCATCCTTTCACGTTCCTGTGAGAAGTCAGATGTGTGGACAGTTTGATTGTGTGCTTTGTTTGCTGTGGTTTTTAAAGACATGAGTGTTATATACATTGGACTGAAGCATGTATACATACTGCCTTTGCCTTTTTGATTTCCTTGTCCCTTATTGCAAAAATATCAGCATCTGATGGGATTGTAAATGGATTTTTCATTGGGTTTTTTTCATCCTCTTCTGATCTTTCTGCAAAACACAAACGGATGAGGATGTAGAAGACGTGAAGCAGAATATCAGGACCCAGTGCAAAGGGCCCTGCTGCATCACCCCGGGCAGGTGGGCAGCTGTGCTCCCTGCTCAGGGGTCTAACAGTGCTGGATCGGGAGCAGGGAGCTGGATAGGGCTTTTAAGAATCCAGTGATATAACTGAGACTTCCGTATTGTTTATGTCATTTGAACACATCTGATGATCAGCTCAGGATTTCAGCCAGGAATTTTTTTTAAGTCTGGAGGTGTTTTACCCACCTCATCTGTTTGTGGGCAGAAGAATTTGACTACAGGCCTCTCCTTTGACCTAACAAGGGAAAGCTGCCAGAGCATTGTGTCCTTACCTGACACCACAATGTGGGTTTCCATTTCAGGGCTGGAAGAGAGACTTTTAGATGCTGATGCTGTGTGTTGAGATGGTGACCTTGACCCTGGCCCAACACAAAACATAAGTAAGTCAATCAGATGGGACCTGCCAGTAACTGATGTGGTAAGTTTTACAGCAGTGATAGGCCTAAGGGCTTTCTGGATCTTAACCACTGAGCCTTTA
This sequence comes from Sclerurus mexicanus, assembly GCA_013396755.1. NCBI lineage: Eukaryota > Metazoa > Chordata > Aves > Passeriformes > Furnariidae > Sclerurus > Sclerurus mexicanus. Next base: position 1,001,971 of record VWZF01004261.1, read on the forward strand.
GTGTTTGTAGGAATTAACAAAAAGCTTCATTAAACTGGAAAACCTTTGTGTTCTGATCCTCCAAAAGAGATGTTCATCCCTGGCTTACGTGAAAGCTGTGTAAAACACAGTCTGCCTTACACACACTGATGGGAAAAGAATGACAAAACAGTTTGGCGGTAATAAACAACCCGAGTACTTTGCCTCTTTTTCCACCCAGTCACCAGTTCTGACCCATAGCCATGCTTTTTCATCCTCCTGTCACTAGTTCACAAGCTACGTTTTTACTCCCTAAAGCTCTTACCAGTAATTGATTCAGAATCATGGAGTTCTGGCAACGAGGCTGAATGACTGCTGGACAGCACAGACATGTTGTATGGGACTCTGCTGTGTTTCCTTCTAGGTTGACAAACTGGTGAAGGTTAGTTTTTTTGTTCTCTGACTCCACTCTCTTTTTGTAGTTTTTGCTATGGGTCCTAAGGGAAAAAGCGTAATTAGAATGATCTCACTTACAAAGAACAGATAGACCATTGTTAAAGTTATCCTTTAATCACCAAAGGCAGTGAGCTGGGCCCAGTGAGGTATTAGTTCAATTGATGCAATTCTGCTGCTGGCATCATTCCTGACCTGCACTGGTATAAGACATCACAGAAAATATCCTCTTTCTCTCACACTAGTTTTAAGGCTTTTTTAGAACATTAGTTTTTGCTCTGAACAGCCTCCAGTTTTCATGTATATGGAGCTAAACTCATCTGGCCTAATTTCCATGTATGTCCTTGGTGCTTTGTTCTCCTATTGGCTATGTTTCTGCAGCTGCCCAATTAGCATCTAATTCTTTGGAGATGTCAGACTTTCACTGCTGATGAGACACAGAGGCTGAGATAGAATTTAGGCTGTTTGAATATATCCCAAATGTTTCTCTCTCCTTTTCTGTCCTTGGAAGTACCTTTTCCAAAAGCCTCCTTGACTGGTTACTTAGAGTTCAAGTCTCTCTGAACTTTGCTTAACATAAGGGGACATTTTAGGGTTCTCTCATCTTACGTCCTGGAACATCACCCCTGCTGATGATGTGAGTTTTGGAGGAAGCACCATCAGGGGTGGGCAGGCAGTCAAACACCTGAAGCGTTTGGATGGATATGGTTTCTGAAACCTACAGAGCAGTTGCAGGAAACACCTGGAGGCTCGGCCCTCAGTGCACACCTTGACTTCTGAAATCTGAAACCCTTCTCATAAAAATTTTCTTGTTCCTGTGGTTGATTTAAATTCCTGCTACAGGGAATGAGACTGAAAAGCAGGACTAGATAGGGGATACTTGCACATGGAAAATAATTGTCAATGCAACCCTCAGAGATAAAAAGGGCTTTATAATATAATTTTAGTTAAATATAGGAAACTGTTTCTATGATTAACTTATAAATATTCATTTTATTATGGTGTTTTTTATTTGAGGTTGTTGGGATTTTTTAATAGGTTGTTTGCACATCACTTTGGAAATAATGCCAAAAGCTACAGAAGCACTAGCTGTGCTAATTATAATTATTAAGCTCAATAATGCAAATTAAAAAATGCTTCATTGCTAGAATCATTTGGCATATATTTCACTGCTTCTGACATTTCTGTGTTCCAGTAGCTACATACTAGTGGCCAGTAGTATGTGAATCAATAGATAAGGCATTCATGGTTTTCATTTACCAAAAACTTTACTCAGTGCTTTTCCCTTGCATCAAGAGGCTGTGCAAAAAGAAAAGAAAATATAAAATGCCAAAGCAAACATGCAGTTTTAAAAAATAATGCAATAAATCCGTCCGCCATGCTCCCAGAGCACTGTGTGAGTGTACTTTCAGTACACCCGAATGATTTAGATGACACCATCACCTGCAGAGGAGGTGGTGTCACGCAGGTGTGTGGACGGGGCACATCCACGCCTGGCAGAGCTGTCTGTGCGCAGCGCACCCCACCCGTGTTGGAGCTGGGGTGAGCGCGGGTGTATTCCCGGGACACGCACCGGGATGTCAGACAGCAAAGAAGCTGCTGCGATCGCCCTCTCCGCGGTATTTTTTTGGTTCCTCACCCAAAGGAGAGCTCCTGCGGGCTCCTCTCCGTGGGAAGCTGTGGCCAGAGCGGGGCGGGACGTGGGACGGGGCCGGCTCTGTTTGCGGTTCCATGGGAACCTGCGCTCTCGTTGCCAGGCGGCAGCCGACAGCACACAGGCATGGGGGGACCGCGGAATCACTGAGCGCTTTGGACTGGAAGGGACCGCAAAGATCACCTGGTTTCAACCCCCTGCTACAGGCAGGGACACCTTCCACTAGCCCAGGTTGCTCCAAGCCCCATCACACCTGCGCCTGGGCGCTCCCAGGAGGCAGGCACGTGGGTAGGTTCAAAGGAGATAATGCTTTGAACTTCCTTGGAAAAATGCTGTGGTGTGAGAGGTCCCGCCGTCTTGCTGGGTTTTCTATTCACTATTCATTTTCTCAGGAAGAATTTCTTCTCTGAAGGGGTGGTCAGGCATTGGAAGGAGCTGCCCAGGGACGTGGTGGAGTCACCATCCCTGAAAGTGTTCAAAGAGGCACTTAGTGCTATGGTTCAATTGGCACGATGGTGTTTGGCCAAAGGTTGGACTCGATAATCTTGAAGGTCTTTTCAAAACTTAATGATCCTGTGATTTTATACTATGATTATTTCAGTCCTTGTGGCCCAGGAATTGAGTATTTAACCCCATGTCTGCAAGTAGAGCATTGAGAAAATGGGAGCTGGAGCCCCTTGTTGCAGAAATGACCGTAATTTATCATTTCCTAGCCTCTGCCTTGGTTTTTCTGAACAGTCACAGTTTGGAGACTATGTGTGGTATAGGTGAACAAATTGTGATTTATTGGAGGTGCTCCAAGTCAATAGTGCTGTAGAAATGCAAATATCACCTTCTAAAATACCATTTAATTCTAAAGATCATTTGATAAAATATCAGTTGAAAAAGACTAACACATTTTCACGAGGAGGAAAGATCCTTAAATCCCCCTGTTTACTCTTTCCTGTTTCTGAGAAGACCAAATCAGTTCCAAATGGATCATGTTCTTCTTTAGACTCTTTAGAAACTCTATTAATACAATTTCAGCTTTCAGAAATAGCAGCTTCTTTCATTTACTGAGAGGTTTTCAAACAGCTTTCTCCATCTGAATAACTCATGCAATAAATAGCTTGAATTTCTCTAAGTGCAAACTCCCCTTTGATTGTTATAGTTCTTTTCTGTAATTGCTGATTATCAAGAGACTGGATTCAGGCAACAGAAGGAAAATGCTTATACAGAAAAAAGATTTTCTTTATTCTGCACATGAATGCTTTGATTTTGAGCAGTGATGCAGAAAACCATGATACTATCTTTAGAATGTTTTGGGAAATTTCCCAAATGTATTGGAAAGTATGTATAAAAAATGACACTATAGAATAATTTCTATTACAAAAAAAATAAAAAATTACAAGTAAATTGTACTAAATATGTGTTTTCTAAAGGCATAATATGAAATGGTCTTTGTTCAGAAATACCAGTTTATTACAGAACTGAGAATCTGCTGCAGTGGTAACATCACTAGAAATAGATGACAGAAAATGAAGACATTTGAACAGCTCTGGCTCTGTCTGGCATAATCTCTGTATCAATTAATTATACATTTGTATATCTATTGCTCTGTTCTGAACTATCCTTGCTAACCACTTATTTCCCAGAAACGGAACAAAGGTTATTTAAAAGCTGAGATGTATTTTGTGAATTCTTGGAAATGTGAAAGTTCTTCATAGCTTGGATTCATTATTTGTGTCCCACACATGCCATGAGCCACTTAGGCTTTGTGTTTCCTTGAGGGCAAAGAAGTTTTTAAGGCCAGAAGGACATCTGGGGTCTATTCTTAGCCACCATTAACTTGGTTAATGAACAGAATAAATAGCATGTGCAACATCATGGGAAAATCTGCCTGCTGGCACAGGCTGTGCAGCTGACCAGTCCTGCAGGTCCATAAGGGTTTCTGGGTTCTGTAGTGGCACTTCAGGACACCCCAGTTTTTGGGACTATTACATGTTCGGACAGTGCTTCCTCAGTGCTCAGCCGAGAAAGCCAGACAGTGTGGTAAGAATGGCAGGTGGCTGCTTATGTTTCCAACAGGATATCTGAGATTTCGGGACTTGTGGGTCATTTTGTTAGGCCACAGGACTAGGATTTCAAACTATCATAGTTTCTTTTCTCCATTTTTTCATAAAGGGGTTGTCTTCTCCATTCAGTGCCCCCGCTGGCATGCAGGGATGCTGATCCCTACCACTCAGGTGAGGGTTAATTAGTGTTGGCAAAACATTTTGAAATGGCTGATTGAGAAATGCTGACAGAGATGAAAGCTGCATAAGTATCTAGACAAATAAATATTCCTTTGTAGTCTTATCATTACGGGAAACTCCCTGTGTACCTAGGATGCTGCACAGGTCACTGAGCAGTCATCTCCCCATTGCCTGGAGTCTTCTCAAGGGGACTCATTTATTTCAGTGTTTCACTTTACTTTCTGCAATGTGAGGTACAATATGTACCACAGAGAGAGAAAAGCCTGGCAGCAACCAGCAAACACCATGGAAATAACAAATGAATTGGCAGCTTTTTCTTTCCCTGGAACTCTTGTTCTGCTTTTTCCTGTGAATTGTGCAACTACAGAACCTGGAGAATCCCAGGAGGAAGAAGGGGAAATTGGAGCCTATTCCCACGGTTAGAGACAAGGAAGGAGGAGGTATCCTCCAGTAAGTGTCCATGAGACAGCACCTGCAAGAACTCTCCTGAAGGCAGTGCAGGTGTTTTCTGCTGACCATTCAGTATGGTCTCTGATGAGCTAGCAGAAGTTTTTCTGCTGCTGGGTCTCTCTGGGACACTGTTCTCCTGCCTGGGGAGAGGTGGATGGTTTTGGAGATCCCATGGAAAATATATGGCTGCTTTCACACTTCCCTCAAGCTCTGTGCACACTGCTGAGCTCTGTAGGGAGGCTGTAACCATGCAGTTCTCCTCCACTTATACTTTATTCACAGTATAAATCCCTGCATCATCACCACAGCTCATCGCAAGATGCCAAAAGAAACAATACTGGAGACCATATCCATCCCATCTGATCCCAGCGTGTCTCCCTGCAAATCACCTTCCTTCCCAGCACCAAACCATCGTGAAGGGCAGGCTCAGTGTCCACACACATTGACTGCTGCATCAGCACAGCAAATCCAGGGCCTCTCAACAGCAACAGGGATGTCTCCTGTGTCCCCAGGTCATAGGGCACAGGGAACTGCTGGCCTGATGGAAAAAGGATCACTCGGGCTTGGCGTGGAGCCATCCCAAACCAGGCGAGCAGCTATCACAGAAGGGGCGCAGGAGACCTCCCAGGAACAGCACAGCTGTGGTACCCAAGTGCTATGGCCCCATGGAGTGTGCCCACCGGGGCTGTTGTTTGCGCCCTGCTCTCCAGCGGAAGCTTGCTTCCAGGAAGGATTTTATCTCAACGAATAATTTTCCCCCTGGAAAATTGTCCCCGGTAACCTTTGCATGGCCAGAGGCAGCCACGAGATGGCAGCAGCCTCGTATTGCCGGGGCTGGCGATTTGTCTCTGTCCGGCGCTTGCCACTCTCGCTTCTCCATGCTCCCTTCACCTTAGAGATGGGCTCTCCAGCCTTGACGAGCACTAAGAAACCTGGCCCATCCTCTGTGATGAAGGAGAAGCAACCCCAGAGTGGGGCTCTGAAAGAAGACCTGTGAGCTCACCTCCCACCTTTGCAAACAAGCCGATGGAGCAGAGCCCCCTCAGGTCTCTGTGTCCTACTACTGAACCCCAGCCTCCGGTGTGTTCCTGGGATGTCTCATCCGAAACAAATGTGTGGTATTCTTTCAACTGCTCAGATTTTAATCTAGTGGATGAAAACTGCTAAAATCTCTGAAGGGCCACACAGAAGTGACAAGACAGTCTCTGTCATCTGTCCTTTCACTCTGGGTACTCCTGTGCTATGTAATGACCTGGGCAACAAGCAGCAAGTGCTTAGTGATTTGTATTTCACACTTGTTCGTGCTGAGGATGCTGGCTCCTTCCTGCTGGGAAGAAGAGAAAATGTTCTGCAGTCTTAACTTGGGATCCCAGCCAGGCCTGGGACAGTTTCTCTTGCAGTGCAAAGTGTGTGCTGACACAATTGCACACAGATGAGGTCTGTGCTTTGCTCTATCTCCTGGGCCAATGCAGCCAAGGCCACGAAGAGCCAGTTCACTTGTGCTCCCTGGTGTGGCTCGGTCAGTGAGGGGACTGCTTGGTGGTGGTGTGGCAGAGCCTGATTCAGATGCAGTGAAAGATGGAAGGATCTCAGAATAATGCCATTGGGGAGGGATCTCTGGAAGTCTCTAGTCCAGACTCCTGCTCAAAGCAGGGATAACTTCAAAGTCATGTCGGGCTGCCCAGCTCTTCTGAAAACCTCTGTGGATGAAGATTTCACAAAGTCTCTGGACAATGGGGAGTGAGATTTGGGAGGCAGAGCCTGGGCTCAGTGGGGTGGCCCCACTGGTTTGGTCCGATAAGAATACAAATAAATTATATGGCTGCAGTTTCAAGGCCAGTTCTGAATAACCACTTAGACCTGATCCCCAGCTGAAAACTGTAACTAGTTCCAAACTTCCACCACAACTCAGTACTTTTGGGATCTAGGAGTTTGTATTTGGCCCATTGTAAAGAGGGCCACAAAGCTGCAGCCAAGGAGACTTTCCTAAGCTGGACTATAAATCCAGGCTATTTGCAAGGACAAATGACCTGGGAATCTGAGGCTTTAACTTCATGATTTTGCATTAAGCTCTTGAGGCACAGTTCCAGCCTTTTTCCTGGCCCTTGCTTTGTGGCAAAATTTCAGCTGCTGTGACTGCATGGGAACTGATCCAGCTGAAAAATACCCTGTCTGAGGAAAAGATCCTTTTTTATTATGATCACTGTGATGGCTTGAGGAAGAGAGACACATGAGCTTGGGGAAGTTGGAATTGCCCCTTTCAATGACAGCCTATGCTTTGATCATCTTAGGAAGATATGAAACTGCAGCTGGTAAAACAGGCTGATCCTGCAAGTCCTGCACACAAATTTCCTTCAACAGGGGCTTACGGAGCAGAGGAAAAAGGATTAGTAAAGTAAAGTTATGGGTTGAGCTGCAAAAGGTAGAGCATATGCTTCATGGCTCCAAACTTTCTGCTCATGTGGAATGGATTAAAGATAAAAGCAGCCCTGTTATGTGCTTTGCTCCTGAGCTGTTTCGATCCTGTCTGTCTTCTCCAGAGAAGCTTGTACAGGAACTATTATCTGTAATTCAAAACCGTGGCTCATATTCACAGGGTAGTTCATGGGATCCACTTCCCCTTGCCAGAGAATGAGGCATCACTGGGTACCAGATGAAGTTGTTCAGGAAAGTTTAGTGCCACCCTGGTTCTTTTCTTGCAGGATCTGCCTATTTGCATCTCTATTTTAAGTATGAAATAACGGGGCACAAAGAAACAAAGTGACCCTGCAGATGCTGGGCAGTGGATCTCTCGTGGGACAAGCACCAAATCCACCATTTGTATCTGTTTAGCTGGAATCATGGACAGCACAGACATATGCTCCTCATGCAACAAGAGCTTTATTACTTAGAAATGCTTAGAAATTCCACAGGCTGTTCCTATTCCCTTGGCTGCACCTGTGTGAATGACCGCTGTTCTTCCCACCAGAATGTCAGCAGATCCTGTAGCTTGTTTTCCATTGAAATGTCTCCTCTTGGGTAAATATTACATCTGGGGTTGCTTTACCAGTGTCTTTCCTACCCAGAGTTTGTACAACAGGTCAATGCCCTGCTTGGAGATAAGAGGAATACTTGCTGCCACTGCTGTTTGCTGCTGTGAAATGCCACCCTGCTTTTCCCTCATCAGCTTCTCTTCCAAAGGTTTTTGAACGTTGTTTAAGTCCTGGAGGTTTTTGCAAATTGAGGGAAATTTAAGACAAGATGTGGAATGCTTGGACAGAGCAGAAGGACTTGTTTATTGCAACAACTGTGACTTGTAAATTATTCATCTGTGTGTAATTGAAACACTCAGATCCTCAAAGGTCACATTACAAAGAGTGAGGTGAAGGATCAGTGAGCTTCCAGCAAAACAGGAAGGTTAACAGGTCCTGAGGAACTCTTCTCCATCCACCTGCAACTGCTCTATGACAATGCCTGTTTGTGGAAGAAAACCGCGTTTTCAATAAGTGAAGCAATGCACAGGCATATGTCTGGGAGGGGGAGAGGACATCTGTAAACTATTTTTCTCTGTCAGTTTTCCCTCCAGTGGCAAAATCTGGGAAACACAGATTTGAAACCTGCTGCAAGGAAACGTATACAATATCTGTGGGCACATACCGAGTGTCAGTGCACAACAGGTTCTGGCCTCGATGAAATGAAGAAGCTTCCAAAGACCAAGAGGGACCAGAATAGCTGACTGAGCAGAAAGGGAGCCAGCACAGTTCTACTCAGCAGTTCTGTCTCCAGACAACACCAGGCTTCAATTAATTAAAAGGAGCAGATGCTAGCTGGAACATTAATTGGAACAACTATCATCTCTTTTCTGTTCTTAAATCTGTGTTCTAGCTCTCTAGTAGCAGGTTTGGAGAGAGAAAGAGTTAACCCTTAGGTGGCATATTATTTTGTTAGGCACAGCATGTCCTTAAAAGAGGGCATAATGAAATTTCTATGAATAGGCTTGGATCCAGTTTTTTTCAGGTGAAAACAATTCTCTGTCTAATAATGCAGAACCATCATCACAAATAGTATTCTCAACTCTTCCTTCTCAATGTGTTGTCAGTAAAGTGATCTTGTTCAGCTTTCAGAGGCCATGTAGCATTGCTGGGCACAGGGCCAGCTGCTGTTTTTCCCCGTATGTATTGTATTAAGAGGACACCTCTTCATTAACCTATGCTCATTTGTTCCCCTCAGCCTGTATTCCTTCTCATTAGACTTGATGTATGATCTATAGCAAGTGCAAAGAGCTCAGCTGACATCTGATATGCTTGTAAACAGCCTGTCTGCCCTGCTACAGGTCTGTAGCTATCCCAACGCGAGCAAACTCTTGCTATATTTCACTCCTCTTGGAACTGCGATGCTATCAAAGATTTTCCTCTAAAGCATCCAGATTTGGACTCTGCTGGAAGCTGGGTACTTGACTGTAAGCGCCACTGGTCTGTTCCAGACTGGCAGTTCCTTGGTCTCATCCTAGTTTCCAGTTTTTGAGAGATCAGGCAAAGGTTTTGCTTAAGCAGTGAGGCTCTTCCACCGTTCCCTGGTCCAGTCCTCTGCCACAAGCAGAGGCTCCCACAGCACAACTACAAGCCCTGGACATTTCCGACTGCATTTCTTACACTCCCTCCCCAGACTCCTGTTTCTCCCTTCATTCCCACACCCGCAGTTTCCTCGCCCTCCACCAGGGCTGGATCTTGTTTCCTTGAGGGCTCACCAAGTCCATTACGGGTCTGGCAATCCTTGTTGAGATGTGTCCTGTGATGCTTTCCTGAGCACCAGCACTCCCATCTAAACACAACATGCTCTGGCTTCCAGTGGATCAAGAGCATATCCCTTAACCCTTTTTTATTTTTTGCTGACCTCATTGAGTGATAACTAGTGTCATTTCCCACACCTTGCTTGCACTGAATGAGGCACAGAATGAGCCCCAAATTTGGCTCCCAAGGAGATTGCCAGAGAGAGATGAACTTAGGCAGGGGATTTATGGAGGATTATGGGGCTGATTGAGACATTAAAGATTATCCCTGACTCATTTTCTTATAGGTCTGATGCAAGAAATGAGTCAGAATCCCTCTGACACAGTTTGATCTGACCAATGCAGCCACTCAGTGGCAGCGTGAGGAGCTCACATTGTTTTGTAAATAGAATAAAGTTCATTTAATATAGTAGGCTTGTATTTGCTGTTAACTCAAAGGTCTCTACACCTGAAAAAAATCTGCAGATTGCTTACCCCATCACCGCTTGCAGGTGGAATTAGCTCCTGAGAGCACTGGTGGACGAGGCAGGTATTTCTGACAAGTGACTCCCTTTCCCAAGGCAGGGTAAAGGTCCCTTTTGTGTGATGCTATGTTAATCACATTTGAAATATTCACATTCACCAGACCCTTTTTAAGGAGCCAGGATCCTGCCCAAAAGATCTCTCCCTCCCCTGGGCTGTTTCTCTTAGCAGTGCTGCCAATACTGGTCTAATGTAACCTTGCTTTTTTTGGCTGCTTTCTCTTCCTAGGTAGGAATGCTGTCATTATTAAATGACACCTGTTTCCCATGGGTCCATTTAGCCTGTAGGAAAATCATTCTTTTCCCCTAGCTCAGCTGCAGGCAGGCATCTCCTGGGACCGGTGGCTCAGGTAAGTAGCTTCTCTGACTCGATTCTTCTTGTGCTGAGCTCTCAGTGCCTGTCTTCCTTCTGGGTGTGTCTTGCTGGCTACTGACAGCCACAGATGACTGGCTCACACACTGACTGGTGGATGATTTTTAGATATTTAGAGGTTAGGAGATTAAGTTAATGGAAACCGTTTCCTAGTATTTCCCTCCACATTCTGTCAGCATCTCCCTTTCTTAGCACCCCCCCAGTCTGGTTGCCCTCCAGGTCTCTGCTGTGCTCTGCTACCTGTCCTCTTTTCCCTCTCAGGCAGTCTCTGGTTCAGACTCTGCCCATCTTCCTCCAACAGGAGACAAACTCCCACTACAGCCTGCACAGCCTGTGTCCCTGCAGGGCTCCCCTCTGTGTTGGGTACAGCTCTCCCCTGGGGCAGCCATTCACTTGTGGTCCCCCAGAGCTGTGTTTGCAGCTGAACTGTCTGGAGAGAGCATCAGCATTGCTGCATTTGGGCAGTGGGCAGGCTTATGATTGCTCCTTGAGTTCTTCTTTGTGGCTGCTAACTCTGCCTTTATGCCCCAGACACGTAAGGTGTGTCCTGACCCAGACCTTTCCCTGTGGAAAATGGGGGCAGTGGTGCTCAGAGCCTCTGATGGGTGTTTCTTTCAGGCATGGCACCAATCTCACCTGGCTGAATGCAGACTTGTGCCAGGTTAAGCCACTACCCTTGAATGCCTTCTCTGTTCTTGTTCCAATGCAGATTCTAAATTAGAAACCCTACCACCTGCATATGATATAAGCAGGGATTTTGCAATACTGGGAGGCTGAGTCAGGCACAGAGACAAGAGCCACTCTGGCTGTTGAAAGGCTCAGATGCATTCAGGTGCCCACTGCAATGGTTTTCCCTCCTCACCCCATCTCCCCAGGGGTTGTGCAATATTGGCAAACCTGGTCAGCCCAGTCTGGTAGGAGCAGCTATGGGGGGCCCTGGGCACTGGCTGACTCAGCAGGGACTCTGCTCCCTGTCTGCTCATGTCTTTTCCCCCGTCAGCAGCAGTGAGTCCAAGGTAAATTACCTGGGTTTGGGACAGCTTTGGTTCCAGCTGAGATTGGCAAGCCTCTGTCTTACTATCAGCCTTTTAGATATAGCAGCAGGACACCATCCAGGTATGGAAAACAGGCTGAAAATGCTTGCCATGCTGAACCCTCTCCAATGGTCTGTCACATGAGCATGTTACATGAGCTAAAATTTACTGATCCAAATTTCCCTGTACCACTGTACCCTGAAGGGAAAGCATCTGGTTCCTGTCTTTCAGATCCAGCCCCTTATACCAGTTCCCACTTTTAAAGTGTCCCAGATAAAATCTAATGGAGCTTGTTCAGGCTGTTTGGATCAGTGGTGGCTGCGGGAAAGGGTCTTGTAAAATCAGGGTGTTTAGATTTGTTACCCACATATTTAGTTTCCTGTAGACCTTTCAGGGTTTTCTGAGCCTGGCCTATGGCTAACACATTCTCAAGGGATGAGTTAAAACACTCTTGTTTATTTTCTTGATACTTTTTCTGGCATCTTGTAAATAATTTTCTGCCTTTGACACTGTTAAATGGTGAAGGAAGGAGTTCTACCACTACAGTACATCTCAGCTATTTTAAGTTTCCCAGTTTGAATGTATGACATTGCCTTGGGCTAAACCCAATGAAACCTCCAGCAGTTTGCCTGATTTACCTTCCACTCCCCATGCACTGTGTTAGACCTGGGACTTTGGGTTATGCTCATCCTGGATCACAGCTTGATCTCTTTTCAGGAGGAAAATCCTGCAGCTCCATTAACGTGCAGCTGCTCAAGACAGCCCCTCAAAACAGTCCACGTGGCTCCTCAGCAGGTCTGTAGGCTTGAAGGCAGCCAAAGAAGGCTCCTGGCACATGTTCCTCTAAAAAATGGGTGTGAGGGAGGAGGAGGCGGCAGCAATTGAGCTGACAAAATTTTTGTGTCTCCTGTCTGAGTCTCAGTGGATTCCAAAAGAGGGTTGAGAGGTGCCAGCTCCTCAGGCTGGCCCTGTCCCATGCAGGGGCTGCCTTCCAGTGTGGCTCAGGAGCCTCTGCTCAAGATGATTTTTTTTCAGCATTTTTATTCCTTTCTGCACCTCTTTTTTTCTGGGTTGTTGAAGTGTTTCTGCTGGCTTGTATTTTTATGAGGATTCATCTCACTCATTGGGCTCTAATGACTGGGCCACCTTCCCATTGCTGTTTCCAGCAAAGCCATGGCATGACTGAGACTCATCCAGGAGGCCTGGACTTGGTCCAGCTCTGCCCCAACCGGCTGCAGATCCACCAGCAGCCCTTTATGCTCAGCCTTTATGAGAAAAGCAGAACTCATTCCTTTTCTGAAAAACCTCCAACTCTTGATTCTTTGGCCCACCTTTGAGCCCTTGAGTGGTCTCTGTTGCTTATCTTCTGTTGCCTGGACCGAGATGTTGGCCTAGAGCATTCTGCTTGGAGGTGATGTCCCACACACGAGTTCAGCATTGAACTACTTGCCCCGAAGAGCCAGTCAAGTGGCTTTCTGTGTTCCTGCCTGCGTCCAGTTCCTTTGGCTGCCTTGGAGCCTTTTTGTGTGCTCTGATTTCTCTGCCTCCCACCATCTCTGAAAGCATCACCATCTTTTGGCTTTGCCATGAATCTTCCTTGATTCTCTTACCCAAAGAAGACCTAAACGTCTCCACACACTCATGCCAGCTGATGCTTCCCTGGGATATTTGCAGTCTTTATTTCTCTTTCCCAATCCCATTTGTACTAGGCAACGCCCAAAAAAGTGAAAAAAATCCAAGAAACCCCCTCCTACACCCCATGCAAGCAGCTCTGCCTGTGAAGGCAAATGGGTCTTTTGTCCATCATTTCGCTGGTGCATAGTGATGTCCCCTCTATCTTAAAGTGCTTTTACCTGAAGGCAAATTATTAAACACCTCTCTGAGCAGACTTGTTTGCTAAACTCTTGCTGTTTCTACCGACTCAAGGCTGATCCTGACAGTGCCGAGCGGAGCTGCTGAAAGGCATGGATGTGCCTGATTCCTCAGTAAAGTCTGTTTTGGCATTGCACAACGTGTCTGTTCTCTGGGGGAGGCCATGCGCAATCTCTGACTGGGACAGATGTCTGAGCTTGATCCCTCTGGAATGACGTCAAAGGCTGCAATACTGTCCCTCTTCCCTGGGCTGGCAGGGCCGGGGCTGGCCATGTGCTGCCGCTGCAGCTGCATGTGAGGCCGTGCGGCTGCTGCTGGTTCACCCTGTGCAGGGTGATTAATGGGTCACCAACTGGCAGCACAGGTGGCCCCTGCCACTTTGCCCTGTGGAGATCTGCTTGCACGCCTGGCTCTTCCTTGAAAAAATCCCTGCTGCTTCAGAAACCTCTGGCTGAAAGCAAGTGGGAGTTGATTTTAAAAGGAGCACCTTCCGCTGTTGACCTGCGAGCAGATAGAATACCCTCGAACTCACAGCCTTTCTCCTGTGCTTGGGATACTGGCTGGCACGAGCAAATGCCCTTTGTCGTGGAGCTACAGCAGGCAGCACAGCAAGGGCTGCCAGTAAATCCCTGATGTGGCTTGTCGCCCGTGTCTGTGGCACTGTTAGGAGAACAGGAGCAGTTATCTATAAGCAGCTATTTTGGACGCTGCTGTGAAGGGCGGCTGAAGGCAAGAGCAACGGCAGCCTCAGATTGTACCCAACAAGCCATGCTGAAAGAGGGTGACACATGCCGCTACCCCTGACTTTTTGCCACAGGGGACGTTTCCAAGTGCCGCAGGGAAGGAAGAGACTGGCACATCCTTCGGGCAGGACTCCCCTGAGGCACACCAGCCTCTGCACTCCCCAGGGGCTGTGGCAGGGCAGGCGGGTTGGGAAACACCACGTGCTGCTCAGCAGGACGTGATCCACTGCGACCTCCTGGCACCACTGCAAGCATTGCCTGCGCCCCGCTGGACTCACCCACTGGTGAAGTGGCTGCTGACATTTCACATGTGCCAGGCCCAGCCTGAAGTGGGCTGAATCCAGCCCAAGATTGGTGAAATGCTGTTTCTGATCGGCTCAGAATCAAGCCATGTCCACTTTGACAGCTCTGCACATAGGTCGGGGGAAGGAAGGAGCGTTTGACATTTTCAATTTTTATATGAATGCCCAGACATTTCCTAGGTGCTTCTTAAAAAGCTGATGACAGATTAAGAACAGCTCCCAAGTTTGGATTTTGGAAATACTGGGATTTTCCAAGTTGTCAATCCAGCAGGAGAAGTTCCAGCATGCCTGGGGCTCTGCATAGTATCCTTTCCTTTAGGCAGTTCAGGACTGCTGGTGGTAGCTGCTCCCAGGGTGCTGCTGCATGTAGGATCTGCCCTGGGGAAAGTGAAAAATGAAAGTCTGTAAGATTAGCAGGAACATTTTTAATGGCTCATGAAGTGAAAAACTATAAGATATAAAAACTGCATTAAAAAAAATTGCTAGCTGTACACAAATGGGAGATTGGTTTTTAACATGTAGGTAAGAGGTAAGGTATCTTTAAAAAATCTGTGATTTTGAGCTGGGAATAGGTTTGAGACAAGTCTTGAAAGTAAATATTTAATTACCAGATCAATTTTGATGAAAAGATCCAGAGTTTGCAATTGATCTCTTTAGCCTCTGCTGAGTCCACCGGTGAAACTCCTGGTTAGTACTGGTGTTGCTGTGCTGGTTTGCTGTGGGTCCCATCAGCAAATAACTTATACTCGCCATTATAATGGATTTTGCATGCTAGAAGTGAAAAACTTGACATCTCAGAACCAACATCCTTTCTGTCTTCTCTGGTATTGATAACTAGTTTATTTTAAGGTGTAAAAGCAAAAGCAGTTTTCTCGACTGGTTGTGTTAAGAAGGCTGTGAGGAGAAGGGCCGGCATGGCAATGCTTCATACTTTTGCAGGGCAGGAATTGGCCAGTATTTACCTCAGGGACTGTGATATTTGGACAAGAATTCCAAAGGAAATTACCATAGTGAACTTCAGCTAACTCTGACAAGTTTGCATCATCAGTGGTCCACTATAATAAGAGAGATGATGCTTTTTGACTGACAAGAGCCATAGTGCTGTCTAGAGAAGCCCTATTGCATGCACTAGTTCACAGGATGATCACTATTAAAATCAAGCCTAAGCAAAAACATCAAAATGCTGCCCAGTCATTGGGGTAAATTGGTTTTAAAGCTGAGGGCGGTTGCTGCACCGGCCTCTGCAACAGACAGATCCTGGGTCCACTTGGACAAAGACTGGGTGATGTGAAAATGTTTAGAGATGTCTTTTCTCTAGGGAAAAATGCATTAGCATGTCATTATGTAAAGGCTATGGAAGAATGAAATCACTAAATAAGATGTGATGTTCTCGTCCATTCAGAGATTATAGGCTCTTCTTATAAGAGCTGCCATATTCCCTGTGCTGCTAGCACAACTCAGGGGTCCAGAAGAAAAGGTGATTTTGTCATAATATTTTTTTCTGGATGTTCTTCACTAGAGAATTGAAGTCTGCTCTATGAACATCAGTTTGTTCAGTATTATTCATTGTCAAGATTATTATCCTTGGTGAACGGGTGGAGATACCACAGAACAAGGAGATGAGGTGAGTCGCTTCTATTTAAATTTAGATATTTAAATAGTAGTAGGATTGGGAAAGGACATGGTTTCCTCTCGAGCAGTGTTTGTGGGGAAAAAAGTATAAGCCAGTAGCCTGAATTTAGCTCTTTGTTATTGCTTGTGACATCATCAGGGGTGAATATTTTGCTCCCAAACACCTACAGAATTAGAAAATGGGCATCTTTAGATCACAGGATTTATGACTAATTTTTCCCCAAACTTTTTGACAAGTCCAAGGCGGGTGGGTGTGAATGAAAACACTTACTGTGATCACATCTGTATTTTGAAGAAGAATAATCCAGGTCTGAATCAGTGTTTTTAATTTCTACTAAGGACACATTAGATGAGAAAATAGAAGCTTGCATCACAATGCATAATTTTTGATATGAGCAATGCAGTTATTTGGGTTTTTTTGTATGTTTATTTATTATTAATTATTTTGCTGAAAATATCTGCCCTGTGACAAGCAAGGCAGTCAGCTCTCAACAGCAGTGAAATAAATCTCAGTCCAGGGCAACACAAATTGGAAAGAAGCTCTGGAGAGCGGTGCTATTTGAAATAAATTGAGGAATTATTTTAAAAACTTGCATAGAAGAACAGAGTTTTGCCAACTATTACAATTGGACTTCAGAGTAACTGCTGAGTGGGTAATTAGTCCCTCAGGAACACGGAAGTCTGGACAAATGTAAGAAAGAACAAGAGGGGAAAAAAAGCGTATGAAGAATTAACTTTAGAAAACAAGCTAGAACATTAGTCACAGGAGGGATATAACTCAACTTGAATTTAACATTTATTTCTGTGTTGAACAGAAACATTGTTCTTAACCCCTGTACTGAAGCAGAAAATACAAACGTTCTCACTTTTTAAAACAGCTGGAACTGCTTTATTGAAGTTCATCTCTTTGATAAGAGGGTGAAGGGGAGGGTAAAGAAATGTGCTGGAAGTACTGCAAACCCAGCAAATGGGACTTATGTTTGGGTGAAGCAGGGAATGAAAATAATTGTGGAATTGGTTAAGATATTATGTAGTGTCTGTTTTGGTTTCAGAGACTCCTCCATCATGAAGACAGAGCACTTAGTCAAGGTTTAAAAGACAATGTCCCCACCAACATTTGCTCACAGCCTGTCTACAGTGCATGGTCTCATGTTCCTCTGGGCTGAGAGCACCCCAGCTGGACAGAAGTGATTTACCTACCAGACATGTTGGAGGATACCTCTTTGCATAACTCTTTGCTGGGTTTAGAAAGACTTGGTGTAACACAAGTGGAAAGAAAAACTTGAAACATGTGAGACACTCGTAAGGTTATATAGTGCACATGTTGTTGGTCCTGCCCTTCCAGAGGTCCTAATCCATAGTCCTGTGCTGTAACTATTGAACCAGAGACTGACTTATAGAGTTTCTACACTTGGGTTTTGTGGTTCATTGCTCCCATTATTATCTCAACTGCAGCCATTTGCTAATCAGTCCTTTGTAGGACAGGACTAGGATTGCTTTGGCTGTTTGGTGTTTAGAAAAAAAGAAGAATGTAGTTCCTGTGACTCTGGAGAAGCAGGAAGCTTTGCAATAGTTCCTAGTATATCTGCATGTGAATATCTCTTTATGTGAATATATCTGTATGTAAATGGGTCATATTCACTGAACTGTGTGTCTGGAGGGTTAACAGCAACATCAGAGCTGAAGGTTCAGGACCAGACAACAGGCATGGATCTTCCTAATTTTGAGGACTTTGTTGTTGTCTCTAGGCTGTAACCTCCAAAGAGATTGAGTCACCTCTGTGCTGGGCTCTCATCATTTCAGTGGCCAAGTGATGGGGTCCCACTTGCCTATTCTGCACTGGTACCCCCAGGAGCACTGTCTGTTGGTGCTGTGGTGTTGCATTTCTGACCTGCCGGTGCTCTGCTGTGACCTGAGCAAAGGTTACTGGAGTTTTCATGTAGGCTTTGTATTTCCGCTTTAAGGTGACTGAGAGGCTCTGGATTCCATCAGTTGGGTCACCCTCTCTGTTTCCCAATTCAACACAAATGGCCAGACAGGCAGGGAGATCTTCCTTGAAAACATTGAAATTCACAAGATGTGTGCCAGTTTCTGGTGGAGGTGGTGTTGGCAGTGCATGATGGACATAGCATGGTCATAGTTGTTTATTCTCATAAACAGCATCTTCAAAATCACCATCTCCTCTCACTATCTTGAGTCACTTCCCCAGAGTGCTCAGCACAAATATCCTGCACAAAAGCGCCCAGCTCTGGCATATTCCTTCCAGGAGAGGGCATGGGAATACAGTTTATTGCAGATCCACTCCTGAACTGGAGCCAACATTCACCCTGGCCCAGATCTTCCTGCGTGTCGTCCAGTGTATTTTGCTTTCCTAAACTTGGGTTAGCAGAGATAGGAGCTGAATCTCCTCAAGGTGAGCCAATGGGCTTTGTTACATTTACAGACCCACTTGTCCCTGAGCCATCTTCAGGAGGGATAGCTTGGACTACATTGTTCCCCTTGCTCTTGAACCTCTTGTCTTGTGTGTCTCATTGAGGGCATCGGCTTCTGTGCAGCTTCAGGACCAGGGTTTAAACAGCTGAGCCCCGGCTCTTGAGCTTCATCTTTCCAGGAGAGGCAGTGATGGGACAACTGTCTATCACACAGCACAGCCCTATCCCTGCGGGAGGTGGTCTGATTCCCTCGGATGTTCATGATGTCAGCAGGCACAGCTCTGCTAGGGGGTACTTTTGCCAGCAGATTAAAATGCAGTGCATGGAGAGATGGGGTTGGAGCTGGACCTGGTTAAAGATGGCCCAGAGGAATGCAGCCAGAAAGTCAGCTGACATTTTCACTCTCAGTATATTAATGAACAGAAAGTTTGGGAGAAAATCAGAAGTTGTCCCCAGATCTCCAGTGTCTTTAATAGTCAGAAGAGTATTAACATAAAAAAATCCTAAGTTTCTTCCAGCTTATCTCCCCCTAGACCTATGACTCTGACTTGAAAAGTCAACATAATTTCCAAACCAATGAAGGAAACAAAGAAAAAAAACCCCAAAAATAAAATCAATAAACCGTTGGCCCTGCAGCACAGATGCCCTTGCAAAGCTAAAGAAATTAAGTCCTGAGATTGCTGTTGTTTCCATCTTGTCCTGCAGAGCCACAGCCAGGCACAAACATATTCTTTGTGTCAATATTTCTGTAGTAGGGAAAGAACTTACAGTCCTTATCTGTGAGTGTCAAGGACTACTAAGTTAAAGTGATCACAACATTATTGGAGAGTCTGACAGGCCTTTTTGTTCCCTCTGTGCCCATGTAACTGTTCTGGTGCTGAAAGCTGAAGCCCAGTAGAGCTCAGCCAGAGGTGACTGTCGGCTTTGTGGCACATGGAAGGGATACATCTGCAGGAGACTAATTTTAAAAAAAAGAAAAATCCCCAAATAGAATTTGAACTTCCTTTTAATTTTATTTTTTTTTCCGCTTGGTTATTTTTGCTTCTTTCATTGGAAAAGAGCAACCTTGATTTGTAAATCACATGGAAATGTGTGAGTAATCAATTCATCCTGACTAACCCTTGTTTTGCCAGGTGTCTGGTTGGCTCATCGGATTGCTAATAGTTTGCTGCTGCAGTAAATGGGAAATAGCAAGGGCTGGGGCAGAAATACCACAAGTGACCTCTAAAGACAGCAAAGCGCTCACCCGATGCAACACAATCCCTCTTTTGGTCCATCCATGAAGTTCAAACACTTTTCCCCCCAGTTCCCTCAAAAAGGAGAAATCATTTGTAAGACAGAAGTGTGCAAGCAATGTACAAAAGATGGGGGAACTTGAGGCAGGAAAAATCAGCCTTAGTACAGCACATATGGAAAGGCAATGTGTGGGCAGAGCCAGACAATTCTTAGGTGTAAACTGCTGAGCGTGTCAAGGACAAGCCCTTTGCTGCCTTTCCCACCTTTAATGGGTCTGTGCTATGTGGTACAAAACAACTTGGGAACACCTTCAGCCTATGAAACTATGGTTTCTTTTTAACTTTATAAAACTATGGTTTCTTTTCAGCTTTATAAAGCAGTGTGATTATTATCTCTAGGGAAATTTTTAAAAGGTTGAATGCTGAGGTTTATTTGCCTTTCCTGACTAGATCTTTAACACACAGCCATCAGACAAAAGCCAGTTAAAAGGACCTTAACTTTACATTATCCCCAGTGTTTGACTGGACTATGGGAATGCCAGAAAGCTTGTTTGAGCAGGGCAGCCAGTTTGACTGAAGGTTTCTCCTGAAAACTGGCAAAAGAGAGAACGGAAAAGCCCCAAGTAATATCAAGAGACAGAAGTAATAATAGATTTTCAAAGGACTTGTTGAAGAGATGAACAGAGGGAGTGATGCACAAAAAGGATGAGGCAAGGGAAAAGACAGATGTATTTTATGGCAGGTATTGGGGGCTCAGTTGTGCTGCAGTACTAAACGAGGGATGCTGATGTGAGACATCAGTCACAACTGCCCAAAAACTCATTCCCAAAAACCTGTCCCAGACCAACAGTCATTCCTGGTTCTCATGAAAAGTTGGCAAACAAAAGGGATCAGAAATCATTGTATTTGTCTAGATCTGTGCATTTCTCCTGCTGTTAATAAAGGTTTGCAGTGTTTCCAAAACCTTGAGCACCGCTTAGATGTGTGTCAGTTTGCTTTCACTGTCATGGGGCTCAGAAGAATTAATCAGTAAATCAGTTCACAGCCTGAGAAGTGCATTCAGAGATCACGGAGGGATGGGGAAGTGGCTGAGTCAGCCTAGAGGCTGGCACCTGCCACTGAGGTTTGTAATTTAAAATTTTGGGTTTAAACCCCAAAGTGTGCCTGCAGACCTCAAAAGCAGGGCTGCAGTTTGGGGCCCTCCCAGCAGAGTCATGGGTAAAACAATGTGGTCATGCTGGGAAAGGAAATTTCTCTGATAAAATCTCTGCTCAGGAAAGGTGCTATAGAGAATGAAGTTGTGGGCAGGTTTCACCAAGGACGACCCCAGACTGGGGCTCAAGGTGACAGTGACTTTTGTGTGTTTTTTCATTATTTTCTGTTGTACAGTGACAGGTTTGTGCTGAAGTGAGGCATCGCAACTTATGCTGTCACATATACTCTTTATTGTTTTAATTTGTCCTTTTACTCTGTCTAGAAATTTTGTCTGGGCAGAAAAAGAGGACTTGGGATATTTGTCCAGGGCATACTGATGTCCAATATCCTGGTCAGGGCTGCAGTGTCTACAAGACTGCTGGACACCCAGGAATGCCTAAGGCACAGTCACAGAACCTGCGCTCAAGGGCTGTGCTGAAGTTTCCCATGGATTCTGTGTGCATGGCAAAGGGGACATGGCCATAGGTAAAAAGTTTGAACTTGTCACACAGTGAGTGAGTGAGCTCACATCAGGGGTTCTTCCTGGATGTTCTTGACTCACTTCCCAGGTGCTGATTGCCTGCATTTTAAAGACTTTTTTCTTTCTTTCCTCCAGGGAAATCTCAGGGAGAAATACAGATGTCTGAGTTACACTTTCCTGATATTTTTCACTGCATTTCACCTCGCAGTGGTCACTGTTGCCTTGTATTGAAAGGGTAGGATGCCCTGTAGGGTTCTTCAGATGTGAAAAAGCATCAGATCCCTCCTCCATCACTGAGTGCAGCTGTACAGGGACAGGTGCTAGCACAAGGGAAGGTGGCTGAGCATCTCCTCCAGCAGCAGCACGTTTGGATCTGCTTGAGCCCACAGAAAACATGTCACCTTTGCATCTCTAGCTTCAACAACAGCCAACAGTGCAGTTCTGCAGCTGCGCAGTGGGCAATGGACCCAGCCCTAAGTCGTGCTTGTAAGAAAGTGAAAAGGTTGTGGGCCCAGTAAAATGGATGAAACTTGAAAAGCAGAACTGGGACACACAACCTTTTATTTCCACATAAAGTAAATATGGGAGTTCACTACCTCTCCAGCAATCCAGAGAAAGCTGGAAACTACTGCAACTAAAATATAAAGACATTGTCTTTTGCAAGTGAAAGAACATAAGTTAGAGAAGCCTCTAAAGTGTCCCAATGCCTAGGTAGGTTATGATAATGACAAAGTTAAGATCGCAGCTTTTGGTTGTTTCCATGGTAATAAACATAGCAAAGGAATTTCATGTACATTTCATGTACAGCAAACAATTCAAATTCCATGTAAGCCCAGTCTTGAGGGCTTGGATCTTAGCTGTACTTCAATCTTATGTCCTTTGCATTGCATCAAGCTGAACTTTGCCTACTCAGGGGACAAAGAGTTGTAATTGACAGAAAGCAGTAAAGCAAGGTTTGCCAAACATCTATTTTCGGTAAAAGTATTTAAGGCCAATGTTTTTACCAATGTAATGCTTTTGACGTCACCGGAGTTACACTAAATGCAGAATTTGGCCCTGATGCATTTGTATAAATATAGTATCTAGGATTATCATGAGTGTGTATTCATGCATTATTCATTGAGACAATGTGGAGAGGAAGAGCGAGGTATGTGCATGAAAGCAGAGCACTTAGCGTCCCCAGGTCCTTTGGTCAACCCCACTGGGGTGACCTGTGGGGTCACCCCTGTGCTGCTGCCAGGCCCTGGTGCAGAGACTTGTTGAAGCTGAATGTCTTCTTGGGAAGGGGCTGATTTATGTCTGCCAGGCTGTGGAACGTGTTACTGGCAATTCTGAAGAAATGCAGATGGCGGATATTTTTGCCAGTTTAAACTGAGCTGGGATTGAAAAGAGATGAGACTGCACCTTGGTTCTGCTGCAGACATCTGGTTTGACCCTCCGTGCCTCAGTTTCCCCATAAAATGAGAATAATACTTCATTGTCCCTGCAGGACAGTGAGGCCCACAGTGAGAGCAGGAATGGTGTGCTCTCTCATGTGCCCTCAGAAAAGGGTGCACAGACCTGCTGTCACCAGACTGCATTCTTGTGTCCTGGACTTCACTTTCCCAAGGATCTGAAAAAAAGGAAAAACTTGATTTGAAAAGCCACTGATTAAACAGAAAAACTGACCACTGCTGCAGCTGGCACCACTGTGAGCTTCCTTAGCTGGGCTTCACCTCTGCAGAGCTGAATGTGGATCTTGATCCATGCTAAGTATTGTGTAACTATAGTGTGTATATACATATAAATTAGTATATGTATTTATATTAAAAAACTAGTAATGACTGTAATAACACTGATGTGTGTGTGTGTGTGTGCGTGAAACGTCCCAAACCCCAATACTTTCTAGCATGCTGGAAGTCCCCCCATCAAGCTCCAGGCAGGAAAGGGGCAGGTNGGGCCGGCCCCCGCCGCGGCGGGGCCAATGGGGGCGGCGGACGCGGTCGAGCCTCTCCCCGGCCTCCCCCGGCGCTGCCGGGCGCCCGTCATGTGAGGGGGATATAGTACTACGGGCGCGGGGCCGCGCTCCGCAGCCGCGCACCCGCCTCCCGGGGGAGCCGCGCCCGCTCCGCGCTCCGCTCTGCCCCGCTCCGCCCGCGGGCTGCGGCTCTCCCTGCGCTCCGCTGGNTAAAATGAGAATAATACTTCATTGTCCCTGCAGGACAGTGAGGCCCACAGTGAGAGCAGGAATGGTGTGCTCTCTCATGTGCCCTCAGAAAAGGGTGCACAGACCTGCTGTCACCAGACTGCATTCTTGTGTCCTGGACTTCACTTTCCCAAGGATCTAAAAAAAAGGAAAAACTTGATTTGAAAAGCCACTGATTAAACAGAAAAACTGACCACTGCTGCAGCTGGCACCACTGTGAGCTTCCTTAGCTGGGCTTCACCTCTGCAGAGCTGAATGTGGATCTTGATCCATGCTAAGTATTGTGTAACTATAGTGTGTATATACATATAAATTAGTATATGTATTTATATTAAAAAACTAGTAATGACTGTAATAACACTGATGTGTGTGTGTGTGTGTGCGTGAAACGTCCCAAACCCCAATACTTTCTAGCATGCTGGAAGTCCCCCCATCAAGCTCCAGGCAGGAAAGGGGCAGGTGTGACGGTGTGGGGCAGGAGTGAGAGCATGCAGCAGGGAAAGGGCATGGGACTCCTCACACTCCTCCAGGGACTTGCACTTCCCCGGGGACTTGCTTATCTCCAGGGTACGTCCGGAGGCTTGTACGCTTATGGAACCATAGAATGGTTTGGGTTGGAAGGGATCTTTAAAGGCTGTCTAGTCCAACTCCCTGCAGTCCGGAGCGACATCTTCAACCAGATCCAGTTGCTCAGAGCCCTGTCCAACCTGACCCAGAATGTTTCCAGGAACGGGGCATCTGCCCTCTCTCTGAGCATCCCGTTCCAGCGTTTCATCGCCCTCATTGTAAACCATTCTTCTTTCTACCTAGTCTAAATCGACCCTCTTTTACTTTGAAACCACTGCCCCTTGTGCTGTCGCTACAGGCCCCGCTAAACGCTCCCAGGACCGCGCATCCCGCGGGCGATGCAGCGCCGCGCCGGGCGGTG
>VWZF01004261.1:1026700-1169470 GCA_013396755.1 Sclerurus mexicanus
CTCTTTCATTGTGCTCGTGATTTTTTTCTTTGTTTATTTTTATTTTTGTAATTGTTGCTATAATTATTTTTCCTTTTTTTTAAAGGTTTTGTTTGTTTTGTTTTGTTNTTGCTCAGAGCCCTGTCCAACCTGACCCAGAATGTTTCCAGGAACGGGGCATCTGCCCTCTCTCTGAGCATCCCGTTCCAGCGTTTCATCGCCCTCATTGTAAACCATTCTTCTTTCTACCTAGTCTAAATCGACCCTCTTTTACTTTGAAACCACTGCCCCTTGTGCTGTCGCTACAGGCCCCGCTAAACGCTCCCAGGACCGCGCATCCCGCGGGCGATGCAGCGNCCCCGTTTTCGGTGCTGTTTTTGCATTCTTCTGGTCGTTCGTGGCCTCTCCTCGCCCCCGGCTCGCAGAGGAGTTCAGGTAAGGGCGAGCGGGGGCTGTGCGGGGCCGGGACCCGCACCCGCAGCAGCGCACTGGGGCCCGCGGAGTTTGTGTCGCTGCTGCCCGGTCACGGGCGAGGTGGGGGATCCAATTCCACCCCCGGCGGTGCCGGGCTGCGGCCGGGGCCCGGGGGCTGTTTTGGGGTTGGACCGGTGCCGTGCCGTGCAGTGACAGGCAGAGGGGGGGTTTACTCCCGGTCACAGCGACCAGGGGACCGCGCCAGGGGTGGGGGAGAGAGGGGGTGTCGGGTCTCCAAAGCTTCCTGAAAAGGGATGGAGGGAAAACCAATAAAATAAATTATGATTAAAAAACCCCAAACACCCTACAAACAACACAGGATGCCACAATCAAAAAACCAAACAAGCAGACGTTTTGCAGGTGCGGAAACCTGGCTGTGCTTGTGCTGGGGTGGGAACCTGTGTGTCCCCCGGCCCTGCTTTCCCTGCCCAGGCAGCCGGTGCCAAGCATTATTTTGGGGCATCCTTCATTGCCGGGGTACAGGAGGCAGTGGGGTGAGTCCCTGGGGGGACACTGCCAGTGCCTGCTGCAGGTGAAGTGCTTCCTCTTGTGGAAGCCAAAGTTTGGGGCTGGAGCAGGATAGTTTTCAGAAAAGAAGGCTTTGGGAACATTTCTGCAGTTTCCCAGAAGTGGTGGGTTTGGAAAAAACAAACAGGGAGACTCTAAACACCCACTGTGTCCAGGGAGCAGCGCAGCCACTTTGCAGAAGAGATGAGAGCAAATGGGTTTACTCCTGGCTTGTGGCTTCTTTTTATTATTATTTTATTAGTTTCTTTTCCCCCCATGCATTTCCCTCATTTCTATTTTAATTTCTTCGAAATGCTGGGCCTGGTTCACTGCCTGGTTTATGGCTTGCTCTGTGGAGCAGGAGTCAGCCTGAACAGATTTAAAACCTTCCAGGGAACAAGAAAAAGCCCTAAAGAGATTAGTTCTAAAGTACAAAAAGCTGTGGCAGTATACATAGGAAATGACTGTCAGCATCTCATATATGCTGTGTGATCATTTGTACTGGGCTGAGTATCCAGAAATGACAGGCTGGGAAACACATCCCGTGTTTCAGCAAGTTCCCAGGACTTAACATTTTAATGTTGCTCTGCGTCAAAATATGCCTTCTCTGGCTTGTTTTTTTATCATTATTTTTTTTTTAGCTGGCCATTAGATGGACAGGTTTTAAACAGAACAACATGTTTCTGGCAGAAGGGACATCGTAACAACCCAGGAAACTCTTAAAAGTTGGAGACAGTTGTGCTGCTGAACAGCTGCTGTATTTCACTCCAGAAGTGGCTGTTTTCAGTGGCTCAGACACTGCGGTCTCACTATAGGTGCTTACATTTCTAACATGTTTTCAGGGCTCCTAGAGATGAAAGTGCTCTATGAAAACAGCATCATTAGTTTTCATAGCTTTCACAGCCTCGGCTTTTTTTGGTTTTGTTTTCTAATCTTCTGGGTTTGGCTGTGTCTTCAGGCAAAGTAGGGATGAAAGCCTTTTGGTTGTTAGCCTGGCCTTTAGGAGAAAAATATAGCTGGGGCCTGATCCTGCATTCCAGGCATTCCCCAAAATCTTCTTGGCTGTTCTGCAAGCTTTGAGAGACCACAGAAAGCAGAACTGGCCCTTAATGTGCCTGGACTGATTTGCCTCTGACGTCCCCTCTTAAAAAGACTCTGATTACACCAAGTGACAATGTTCCTTGTCAAAGGAGGTGGGAAACAGGCATGCTGGCTGTTTTCTGCTGAGGTAACTGGCCCACAGCAGTTGCTAGGGGTCTGTTGGTTTTAATTTCCCCCTTGTTTAAGCCCTTATTCAATTTACAATTTACTTCTATTCCCAGTGAAATATATGGATATTTTGATATCTTGTTTTCTAGTTCTTGTAGGCGTTTTTTTTTTTAAAGAACTTCGCCAACTATGTTTGGTGCGTGCAGAGCACGCCAGCTTTTCTTAGAAAAACACACGTTGCAGTCCAGTTTTCCTTCACAGCCCCATTCTTCAGAAGTTTAAGAACGATGCAGACACAGAGGGAAGGATCAGAAACCATCTGAGGGCAAGTCCCTCTTTCTGCCCCAAGTTTCACAGGGCAGTCACCAGTTTTTGGTGCAAGAAAGAAACAATTTGCCTGGGTGAATTCTTTCTGAATGCCAATACAAACTTGTCAGAAACAGATTGTGTTTTCTGTTTCGAAACTGGAATAGCTCGGCTCTGGGACTTCTGCTGGGGGAACTTTCCATCAACGCAGAGAGTTTAAAAAATGTGTTAGAAATAGTTCAGCTCTTGTGACTCTTCACTTTTACTATAAGCAATGATTATAGGCTAAGGTCACAAAACAGAGCCACTAACCTCTGTTTGAACTTCCTCGTGTTAGGCACATGTGGGTATTTCATTATCTGTTCAGAGGCATAGCTGACTGACAGGACATGCATACCAGGAAAATGTGCAATCTTACTTTTAAGTCTTCCTTTCAACCCGTCCCTGCTTCCTCCATGTGCGTTTGAATGAGGAAGCCGTATCTTTAAGAAATATGGTTTTGTTTTTTTACTGCCCTGTTTCCTGTGAAATATTAATAGATGCTGCCAACGGGACAGAGCTCTTCAGGGGTGTTGTGTAAAATGTCTCACCCTGCGTTTGCTGCAGCACTGAGCACACAGGCACCTTTTGATTTTTGTCCAGAGAAGGAAAGACAGGGCAAGTTCTGGAGATGAGGTAGCAAGGATGCTCTGCAAGAGCAGTAACAACCGTCCCCTTCCCTGCACAAAACTGGGAGCTATTGACTATTCATGGCAAAGCGTCCAAAGCGCAGCAGCAGAGCCTGTGGAAAATGACAGCGTGTAACAAGATTGACTGGCATTTCCTTCGCACTGGGTCACATGCCTCCTAATTCACACACACGCAAAACCTCATAGGCTGATCAAATGACTTCTATCTCTGCAGTCCACATACCTTCCACAGAAAGAGTTGTTCTATTATGCACATGTACAGCTCTGTTTTCAATCAGTCACCTTGAGCGAATGACTGAGGGCCAGTGTTCGCTCCATCCGGAGGTCTCTGCGTTTGCTCTCTAGGAGGCATAGTCTCCATCCGTAAGCAATTTTTTTTCCCCTCAGGGAGACGGCGCGGAGTGGGGCGGGGGGGGGGAAGAAAAAAAATTACGCAGAAGTCCCTCCTGCCTTCCCCTCCCTAGAAACCTTTCTAGGAAGTTTGCTTGCGTTAAGTGGGAAAGCACAAGACAATCGCTGCTGTCAGCAGGCGTTGCGGTGGGCTGCGCTGGGAAGGGTGAGCTTGCTGTTTGTGGGGCTGGAGCGGGATTGCGGCTCCAGATGAGCCGGGGCTTGCGGGCTGCTGCCCCCTCGCTGCATCCACACGGGGAAGGGGAAACTCGTAGCGCAGCTGCCCGCCGTGGGTCACGGCAGGCGGAGATACCGGGGGTCCGTACAGCGCTCCCGGTTCAGCAGCTGGCACGAGGTTCAGGTCGCCTCAGCCTCCGTACCGGGGGAGAGCGGAGCGGGGAGCAGCGAGGTGAAACCAGCCACCAGCTGGCTTGCAGGACGCGGTAATTAGCTCAGTGCAGTGCCAGCCTTATTAAGGACAGTGCAGGTGATGATGACGTTGGCACACTGATTCATTACATCTGGAGGGGAAAATCCGCCTAGTAAATGCTGAAGCACAGTAAATATTTTTGGCTCCTGCCAGATTGATCCTTGCGTTATGCTGAACAGCCTATATTTGTGGAACTGAGGAAGTTAAAAATAAGGTTGGTGGAAAGCTACAAGATAAGAAAAGGATTTGCATTTTATGGCCACCAGTAATAAACGTCTTTCTTTTTTTCTTTTTTTCTTTTTTTTTCTTTGGGTGGTAAAAATTTCAACACTATCTTTTTTCCTCCCCATTCCCTTCTTTGGCTCTAGATCTCACTGTTAGGCAAAAGCTCATAATTTATTTTCTCTTGCCAGTAATATTCTGGAAGGGAGATGTAAATCTAGAGCACACACAGTTGGGAAATGATTTCTGAAAGAATTCTTTTGCAAATACATGGTGCAATCCTGCAAAACGCTCCAGCCCTGACAGTCCTTGAGGGTGGTACAGACATATCAAAGCATGTAGCAGCATGTGTACTCAGTGAGGCTGGATGCTCTGGACTTTCCTGTGGGCTAGAGGGCTTTCCAAGCTATAGTTCATGGAGATAAATGATTAAACCAACTTCTGACTGTTACTGTTTTGTTTTCCTGCACTCAGGCGCTCACCTGAACTTTGGCTGCCTGGTATATGCTGTTGGGATATCCTTAAGAGATCGCCCAGGAATGGTGGATCACTTGTTGCCTACTGATGAATCCTTTTCATCTACAAGATCTTCTCTTGGATACTTTGGGGACATGACAGCAGGGGTGAGGTCCTACCAAATGCTGCCCTCTCCCCTGTCAGAAGATGACAGCGACTCGTCCAGCTTTTGTTCTTGTTCCAGCCCTGACTCCCAGGTCCTCAGCTCCAGCTATGGAAGCACGTCCAGTGCAGAAAGTCAGGACAGTATCTTAGACTACTTATTGTCCCAGGCATCTTTGGGGAACACCACTGCATCATGGTGGGACAAAAGGAGACTTCAACCAATAGTGAAAGAGGAGTACTTTAGGTTGCCTGAATTTGGTGTGGATATGGAAGACTCAGGACCATTTCAGCCCACACTTGAGGAAATTGAGGAATTTTTGGAGGAGAACATGGACTTGGAGCTCAAAGAAAGACCTAAAAGTGAGACCAAGGACTTGAGAGCTTGCAGCCAAGTTTCTGTTGCTTCGCTACAGCAAAAAGACCATATGTTACCCAGTGCGAGTTTAAAAGAGAGTAAAAACGAGCAGTTGAGCAGCTCAACGGAAGGTGGCCAAGCTTCAAATGGAGGAATGACTCTGGAGAATGGGATACCAGTTATGCTTCAAATTCAGCCTGTACAGATCAAACAGGAATCTAGCACAAGCCCCAGCTCCCAAGGACCAGCGCAGGAGAACATTAAAATTGCACAGCTCCTAGTCAACATCCAAGGACAGACATTTGCTCTTGTGCCTCAGATAGTTCAGTCATCCAATTTGAACTTGTCCTCTAAATTTGTCCGCATTGCTCCCGTCCCCATTGCTGCCAAGCCAATTGGGCCAGGAGGCATGATCCAGGGTCAGACGGGAATCATCATGGGTCAGAAATTTCAAAAGAACCCTGCAGCTGAACTCATTAAAATGCACAAATGTTCTTTTCCTGGTTGTACCAAGATGTACACGAAAAGCAGCCATTTGAAAGCCCACCTGAGGAGACATACAGGAGAAAAGCCCTTTGCGTGCACGTGGCCGGGTTGTGGATGGAGGTTAGTATTGGGGTGCAGCTCTGTCCAATCCCCCCTCCCCTTTTTGCTCACTTGAACTAACTTGCTGAGCAAGTAGGTTTGTACTCTGGTTTATAAACTCTTTCTGTTCCCAGAACCTGTTTGGTTGGTTGGAGAATGAAGACCATTTTTTTCTTGTTAGGTGATCCAGGGGCTTTGATAAATTAAATAGCAGAGCATCACCTGCTGGCAGCAGCTGTTTGAGTGTCTTAAAAAAGTAAAAGCAGTGCATTGTAATTCCTGTTTCATGCTAGAGGGTCAGATTAAGCTTGCTACCACAGGGAATACCTTGTGTTTGTATCGGTCTGGTTGCAGCACACCAGCCACAGCAGACCCGTGGCTGGTACCAGCTGAGGCTGTGGGTGAACTGGGTGGTTTAGGGCAGAATTGCTGTGCGTGGCCACGTGTGGCTCCAACTGTGTGGGAGTACACATGGTCACTGAAGGGCTGTGATAAGCAAGTGTGGTTAAAAGCAGTATTCTGTGCGCTTTCATAGAAAATGCACTGCATCCCACTCCTTCTGGAAATGCTGGCAGTGACACTCTGGCATACTCTGGGTTTTATTCTCTGCCTTGATTCAGAAAAACGCATGGGTGCCACTCAAAGTTGCAAAAAGCTGACAGATGTAACAACATAACCAGAAGGCTGAGGTGGAGCTAAGTGTTGCTTGAATGAAAGATTGCAATTTTGATTAAGCAAAACATTTTGCAGAGGGGATCTCTTTATTTATTTTATTTAATTTTTAATACTAGTTGAGAAATTAAGTCTTTGTTAAAAATACCAACTTTTTATTTTAAGGAAACTTTGATTGAAGACTTCCTCCGTCTTTCCAATTAGCTGTATTACTTGCCCACGGGCAAGTGTTAATATACAGCACCACAAATAATGATGGGAGAAAACATAATCTTAACTATCTTGTATCAAATTAAACTGAATTTCCTTCAGAGAATATGCTGCAGAGCTTTGGTGAACAATGTCTCATGAGGAAGTGGGTTGTGATGATGGGTAACAGGCAAGGTAAAAAGTAACAGGAGAGTGTTGTGTAAAAATGCAAGTATGTGAGACATGCAGCAGTTAGAGATGGCTGGGTTGTTTTGAGGGAAAAGGTCAGAATGGAGCTGAACCTTCTGATCCCCTACTGGACCAGTCTGAAGTTTGCCTCTCGGGAGGGCTGAGGAGATCAGTTTACGATGGCTCTACAAACTGCTGGTGATTTTCTTTCGTTTTGTCCTGGTGGCACTTCTCATGAGCTGGCTCAGTGCCTTGTGCTCAGGATGCCCTGACATCAGAGCCGTGTTGTTCAGCTGGTTGGTCCCAGAAGCTGCAGGCTGGTTGCTCCTGACTTGCAGTGGAGGCACTGGCTCCTTTTGATTTAGGTGCCAGAGTACGTGTGCACAGGCAGCAGATGTGCCTGTGGGTGTCATGTTGGCATTTCTTGTGCTGGTATGTGAGTAAAACTCTGCTTTTTTTGTGACAAATGCATGTGGCACGTGAGGGTTTCTGTGATCTATGCTGAGGTTTGTACCAACGCTTCCAGTGACTTTGTGGCTCAAGATCGGAGCCTGAAATGTTGCCTATGGGTGACCTTCTCCAGCTCCATGTTATTACAGAGCCAGCGTTCCCTGGTCTGCCAAACCAAGGGGAGCTTTCAGCGAAAATATTAAATGGTAAAGGATGATTGAATTTACAATGGGTGCTTCCCTTCTCCCGGTGTTACAGCAAATAGTGGATCAAAAGTAGGATTCTGGTGGGCCAAGAGAAGTGCAAGTCCTGCAACCAGGAGCACACTGAACTTCAAGCCACCACAACTTTGTAAAGATGAGCCCACCAAAAATGAGAAATGAATTACCTTTGTTATGAGGAACGTGTGTCTTGTACACAAACAGCTGCTTGGAAGGGCTTTTCAGACTCTCTGTTGCTGTTTGTCTTGCTGAATTTCACAGCCCAGGCTGTGACCCCAATTCCCCAAACCCCCAAACTTTGTAAGGGCTCTGCTTCAAGAGGAGAGTTTTATAGCCAACAGGAGAGGCTGTGTTTGGGGAGCTCCCTCCTGTGCTCACCTAGCACCAGTCTGAGATTGCTGCACCTCCCCTGCGTGCTGCTCCCACATCAAAGGCCAGACCCAATTGAGCATTGAATTACTTAGTCCCCTTTCATCAATAAACCATGTTTACCTTTTCCAGAAGTTCAGCGAGAGCTGTGATCTCACATGACTTAAGTCAAATGCATCTGGACTCTCTGTTTGCTCACAGTTTTATGTAATCTCAAATGAATTTAAGCACTGAAACACTGCCGGGTTCTGCTTTCCCCCTCCTTTCCCTGAATTCTTGTGCTTGTGTATTTATTTTTTCACTGAAAACACTTAAGGTCTGACCTCACTGAAGATAGTAATTTCAAAATCAAAACAAAGTGTTGCCTAGCACAAAGTGCCTGAGCTCTGGGGGGTTAAAGGTTCCCCAGCTCTCTGGGAAGCCCTGCTATGATGGGTTGCATGCTTTAAATGTAGGAGTGTGCACACAGCAAACCCTTTTGCTAACCCCTAGGACAGCTGGAGAACCCTGGCACCTCCTTATGCCCTTCCTTGGCATGGGGCAAGGGCTGTTTTCGGCAGCTGCAGAGAGGTGTTTGTCTGTAAGTGGCCAGTGACCCGTGGCGTTCGATGCCCCGCTGTCCCGATCGATGCACTGATCCGTGTCGTGCCAGCTTATACCTTTGGCACGCCAGCCTCTGGTTAGCACTGCTCCTCAGGCAGCCCCAGCGCAAGAGCTGAGCTGCAGCGTGGGCTGGGCCCAGCAGCTGTGCTGTGGCACAGAAGTCCTGCTTTCCCTCCCTGGTGCAGCAGTGTACGGAGCTGCAGTTGTTGCAAGGCTGGGGGATTAGGCAATTGCCTTTTAATGCCCCACTGCACCTTCTGGCTGGAGGCTCCACAGGTGACACCATGGGATATAAGCTCTGCCTGGTTTGGCAGGGAAGGTTTAAAGGCTTGTAACACGTGTGGCCAGACGAGCGTGGGAAGTACCACATGTGGGGTAGGACAAGCGTCTTGCTTTGCCCTTTCTTGCTGGGGGTTTGCAGGTGTGCAGGAGGTGTGATGGTTTATTGTAGCAGAGCTTTTGGGATCGGCACGGTGAGTTTAGAACCTCTCCTCCACTACAGAGGAGAGGCACAGCCTGAGTTGGCCTCAACAGCTGGTGGCCATCGTAGGGACCACAGAGTACCAGGCTGAGGCTACTGACTTTTCTTGCCCTGTGAGCCACATAGCAATGGCCAAGAGACACAGGACGTGTCCTACATAACAAGGAGCTCTAGGATTTGTCTTCAAGGCAGGTGTAGTTAGAGGCCTTTTGGGGTCCCACCAGATAGAAGTATGAAGGAGACTCTTCTAGTTGCTGTGGGATTGTCCAGATCATTCTACCTTTCTTTTGAAGGAGGAATCCATCTGGAAATGGCAGTGACAGAATAGTGAGGTGTTCCTTGGGGCTTCCTCTTTTTTTGGTTGAATTTGGCATTCCATGGGGGATTATTTGCACTTTTTTGGAGTTGATCTCAGTGCCACAAGGTGCTGCAAATATTTCACTGCAGAGCCAGGCCACCAGATCCTCCTGGCTTCCTTGTCCTAACCTTTGTGTTGTTTTTTTGTAAACACACAGACAGCTCGAGGTTTATTTCTGTGGGCTCTGTAAGTTGATCTTTCCGTCACTGCTGGGGAACAGTATTGCAACATTCCTGCCTCTTCAGCTAAGGACATCATTATGAGGCAGAGTGTATTTTTATCAGATGAACTCATCCAAGCTCATTCCCGACATGCGCCTCTTTCTCCTGCACCATCCGTGCGATTCTCCTCGAAATGCACTTGTGAAGCTCTTGTGCAGGATTAGCCATGTGCTACTGCACTTCTCTTGCAGATGGTGACCTTAATGGCCAAGGACATGGGACAAGGTGACCCGGCCACATCTGGTTGTACTCTTTTGGAATCTGTATATAGGAGGATGGCTCTTTGCAAAGGTGCTTTTTCCCCTCCGCTCTGTCTTTTCCCTGTATGTGTTTGCCACCACTGGCAACAGGTCTGTTCCTTGTCCAGCAGAGTCCCGCTGAGGCAGCCTGCACAGGTAGCATCCTGCCCTTTTAGACCCACTCACCTGTAGCTCTACAAGAACATCCCTGCAGCAGGGATGCAGCCCTGGGACTAGTTCACTGCTAAGGACTTGGGAGAAATCCCTGACCCTGCTGTTCCCAGGTCCAAACTGTGGTTTTGGGAAGCTATGGCTGAATGTAGCAGAGGTGCTAGGGAAAGTAAACGTGCAAGAACCAGGGGTGAAGAGAAACCTTTATGAAGAAAATTCATCCCAGACAAGGAGCCGGTTTGACAGCTTTGTAAGGGCATCTGCCCATTGTCCTTAATTTAGCTCTTTCACCATGGGGATACCAAAGCAAGGAAGGGAGAAACGCAAGGGAATGGATGGAAGACTCTTCCCTAGAAATGCCCATGGGAGAGATGTCCACACCACATCTTACCATGGCGAGTATCTGTGTCTGCTTTGTACTGGCTGAATGCCGTCTGAGGAGCACAACGGGACTGAAGAGCTGCGGGAACTGAGGAAACTGTTACCAGCTTTCCCAGGGCCTAGCCCTCTTCCTCAACTGGTGGCGGCAGATCAGAGCTAATTAAAACCTTTATGTGGAAACTTACTTTTCTTGCATGAAGGACTTATTCATAGGAACCCAATGGTCCTGTTTTCCCTCTTTCATAAAAGTAGTGTATTTGCTCTGTTGGTGATGTGATATTTTGTGCCAGAAGGGCACATTTTGCTACATGTTCTTTCCCCCATTTGTTCAGCTAGTGCCCATGACTTCACTTATTTATTGTAAATAAACAGCTGATACCATTTCTTGCAAGCTCTCTTTCTGTGCCACTCTTTGTTACTGTTCTGGCAACAAAACACTTAATTGCCCTTTGTCAGGCAGAAAATTTTTTGTACCCATCTGGACAGGGCTGTTTGAGTGTGACATTTTTAATTAACCCTCTGTCTCCCAGTCATGTCCAAACTGGAAATGTAGCCAGCCCTGCCGTTAAGACCAAAGGCTTAGCTGATTTGAGTTCAGTAAAGCCTGTGGGATTTACAGTGGCTATTTGGGGATTTTTTTATGGAGACAGAAGGTGGGAAATATCTAAAATTCAAAAGACTGTGGAAGGCTGTTTTGGTAATTAAAGGCTCAATCTTGATTTCAATTTACTGATGTTGTAACTATGCTAATGGCCATTGGGTCCCACCTGAATTTCAGCTATTATGATGCTGAGGATCTCTGGTACTGGGATGGTACTTTATTTAGCAGGAGCACAATACAGAAGCCAATTTTTCAGCTAGATCTAAGTTGTCGTGTTGCTTTGGGTAGCTGTGACCAGCTGTTATCTGGAGTCCCTCTCAAACTACGTGCAATTAGTGGGTATCCATTGTGCTTGTGTCAGTGGGAGCTTGAAACAGATCTCCCCTAAAGGACAGCGGTTGTTGTCTCTGTTCAGGAGTCCTTGCCTGGATTTGCAGGAGAGAGATTGTGGGAGAAGCTTTGAAGGGGACTGGCAGAGGAATCAAGAGCAGCACTGTTTTTGTGGAGCTGTACCCATGTTATTTGGTGTAGGGCAAGGTTGGTACAAATGTTGCCTCTGTGTATTGCTCTGAGCCCAGGGCTGGCATGGCATGAGGCTGATAGCTGTGTGTTTCCATCACTGCTGTTGACCGATGGTTGGGTTCAAACGGGTGCTGTTTTGTGTCCCTTTGAGTTTGTGGAGTCTTCCAGGCTTTTTTTTATCTGCTGTGAGAGACTTAGCAATATAAAACCCCATTTATCTGAAAAGGCTTCTCTTCTCTTGCAGGTTCTCCAGGTCAGATGAGTTGTCCCGGCACAGGCGCTCCCACTCAGGGGTGAAACCCTATCAGTGTCCCGTCTGTGAGAAGAAGTTTG
Source organism: Sclerurus mexicanus (assembly GCA_013396755.1). Lineage (NCBI taxonomy): Eukaryota > Metazoa > Chordata > Aves > Passeriformes > Furnariidae > Sclerurus > Sclerurus mexicanus. The sequence goes on from VWZF01004261.1 coordinate 1,038,468, forward strand.
CTAGAAGTGACCACTTGTCCAAACATGTCAAGGTGCATCGATTCCCACGAAGCAACCGCTCCGTCCGCTCCGTGAACTGATTGGTCCCACTTTCCCCTTCCCACCCAGCCATCTTACAACAGCCTATGACAGCACTTTGCTCACTATATTTCTAGTGATAATTTATTTGTCTCCATGGAACAGTCAATGCTGTTACTTGATACCACCATATTTGAGTGCCCCATGTCCTTCAGAGATGATTTGAGAATGAAGTTCCTTTTGGGTCAGGGGAGCGGGGTGCTTCTTCCTTTTTTTTTTTTTCCCCCCTTTAAAGGATATTATTTTCCTTTCCTTCCATCTGTCCCTCCTTTGCTGCTTCTTCTTTTGGAAATTACAGTGTTTTATTTTTAGCTGTTTTCTCCTGCACAAGAAAATGTAAAAGTTGCTTGCTGCTAGTTAATTATAGCCCTGGCATTCCTGAGGGCTTTGCTCATGTACAGGCCATTCATTGTGAGTTTTTATTAAGCTGCTCTATTTGTCCAGTTTGGAAACAGCAAATTCCTTTTGAAATGAAAACAACTCCTTTGTTTTTGGGTTGCCTGAGCCAAGGATTTGTAGGGACTGGCCATAGGAGGAGGAATAGTGGGAGTCGGGGACAGGGGGAGAGAAGGCTTGGAGAGCACTGGAATGTGCCTTCGTGCACATCTCTGTGCAGTTCTGATTTCCCCAGCTCACATTTACCTTTTCCTTGGCTAGGGCTATATATAAATATTTATGTATATATATTCATACATATATATATATATATATTTAAGCAAAGGCACATCCCAAGCAAACCTGGAGGCTCAGGCTGGATGAAATGGCTTGGAGTGGAGCCTTTCAGTACTGTGTGCTTGCTTCTGTCCTGTGCTGCCGTGGGGTGAAAGGATGCCCAGGTGTTGAAGGACATGCTGCTTTCCTTTGAGTCTGCAGCAATCCATTGTCTTTCCTTTGAGTGTGCAGCATCCTTGTCTTTAGCAGAAGAGCTATTGTCTGCATGTAAAACATCAGGAAGACATTTCTGTGAGCATCTGAGCTCTGTTCCTATCACTGCTCCCATCCTCTTGTGTGATCGTGGGGGAGAAACCAGAGCCCCAGCCCCAGAGGTGCCTGGTGGTCCTGAGGAGCACTGGGCATCCCCACAACCATCATGAGTCAAGGCCTTGCTGGCTGGAGCTAAGTCTCCATGTGCCTGCTGGCTGGCAGGGTCTGTAGGATGTGCCTGTGCCCCAGAAGGGTGGGGGGCATCATGGCCTGGTGGGACAGCACCGTGAGATCGGGGTCTAGGGGTGATCTTCAGTGCTAATCCTCTCCTTCCCGACAGCCATGTCAGAGCTCCATGCAGCTGGGGTGGGCGAATGGGTGAGAACAGTAGCCAAAAGAAACAAATTTGTGTGATAGCTGGCTAAGAAGGGAATTTAAACAAATAATCAGATGGTAGCAGGCAAGTGATTTTGATTGTGTTTCTTCTTGTTTTGTTTTTCCTTTTGAACTCTGCTGATTGTAAGAAGCTTTAGAAGAAAATATAATTCAGTAATTAGAAATGATTTTATAATGGATGTTGCATTTCCTTTCCATTCGCAGACAGCATCTGTTTGTCTTTTTTGTTGGCAAAATGGGAAATAGGAAAGTGTGATCCTAGCGCTAGGCAGAGCAGGAGCCCACGCTGTATGAGAACAGCAGGTCTAGCTAAAGTGAATGCATTCCTTTTGTCCTCTAGAAATTAATATAAATGAACTATCATCTATTGACTGGTTTATATCACATCCTATGAATGTATGTAAATAAAACTGTACATAGATGCATATCTATATAAAATATCTTTTAATAACGTATCAAATTTGTGTAAATTGGAAAAAAATACCTATAAAGCCAGTGTACATAAGTTACAATTCTGTATATTTTCTTTTGTTCTTCATAAAAATATATTTACTTTGACAATAAAATGAAAATGGAAATTTTAAATCCCTCCTTGAAATTATTATTCATTAATTTCCTTTGTAGCCAGCTCTGTAATCAAGACAATAGTACTTCAAATTTTGATTCACCTGGATGTAACTTTTCAGGTGCTTTGTAACAGGGAGATGGTGGAAGAGATCTGAAGTTATGTTCAGTTGTTCTCATCTCAGAAAGTTCTTGGGAGGCACGAGATGTTTCAGTTCTCTCTTCGCCGGAGCCCTCTCTCCTCGCCTGGCAGCCACACAGGACCCAAATGCCTTCCGTGGCTCCTGACCACTGTGGAAAAGGTCTGCAGATGCTGTAAAACTGTGGTTAATGAATTAGAGCAAGCAGGTTTTGAGGGAACTCAAGCTTTAGGGGTTAGTGTGAAGGAGGAAGGGTTTCAAAGTCTGCTTCAGACCGTGACCGTGATTCACTGTGTGAACCAAGACAAAGGACTCAATTACCATGTGCTGCAGTTCCCCTTCTTATAAAATGGGCATAATAATGCATCATAGTGATACTGTGGGACTTAAATTAAGTTTGTATGATCCTTGGATGGAAGGAACAAGGAATAAGACCAGTAGTCGCAGGATTAGATTGCTAAAGAAAGGCTCGGCATGGCAGAGGTCTTGGTGCCAAGGCGCTTCAGTTGGCTCTTCTGTAAACCCACGCCTGAAAGAGTGATGTGAAGGATCTGTGGTACGAAGCATGCCTCAGGCCTGAGGAGAAGATGCCCTGTTCTGCAACAGCCATTGCTTCCCATTTGTAACAACAGGGGCATGAATATGATGCTCTTGTGATCTGCAAGCCAGGACATCTCTTGCACTGTGCTTTTGGTTGCTTGGCCTCCACTGGAAGAAGAAACCAGCAACGTTACTGGTGTTAAAGTCACTTCTGAGTCTCCATGGAAGCAATGGTGCAGTGGGTCCAGATCTTCTCCCAGCAAGAATCACTCTGAGACTAACAGGCACTGAGGGATTAAAGTGTCTCCCTGAAGAACAGACACCAAAAAGTGCCAGCTGATGAGCCAGGGCTCTCCAGACCCCTGATTATTTTTCCCAGAGAATCCCTATGAGTCTGGCAAGAGGACTGAGGGACGAGGCAGACTAAATTCTGTGCACTCCAGGTTGTGTTACCTTCTGAGGTGCAGCCTGAAGACCAGAGTGCTCAGCACAGCTGCTGTAAGCGCTAGTCGTGTACACACTGTAATTAGCAAGCCTGCACCAAGAGGATCTGCGATTCCCTTCTGTTCTCACCCTGTCCACTTCATGCATTAAACCAGCTGCTTTATTTTAACCAACATCTCACTCTCCTCCCCATCTCACCTGGAGTTCTGATATTGCTGTAAAGTTGGGCAATTCACCCTGCAAGACACTTGGGGCAGAAGTTGCTCTTTTTCTGCAAGAGGCAATATTTAAAGCTGAAATGGAGTAATGCAAAAACCCTGCTGTTGGAGCACAGCAGGGTGGAAATATAAGATCTAAGTTATGGTTTAGCCTGGAATATTTTCCGTGAATGCTTATTCTCTCTCTATTTTTTTTTTTCTCTTTTCTAAGTATGGTTTTTGAGTGTGGATTGTGTGGGTTTTTCTAGTTAATACCTGTAAGGAAATGTAAGTTTATGTATAAGTTGCAGTGTTTTGCTGAGGAGAGCAGGGCTGTGTTTGCTGTGAAAAGAGAAATAGTTCTGCATGAAATTAATGACATTTTCAGGGGTTTGTCACAAAAAAGGTAGACATTTCCAAAAGAGATTTTGATGTTTGTTTTATCTGGAATTACTGGCCTACCTGGACTTTGCAGATTCAGGAGAAAAATATGGCCTTGCCTTAAGCCTGACTTTATCCACCTGAAGATAAACGTATATTTAAGTGCTTTGATACCGCAACTGTAGATAAGTTTATTATGTCCCTGCTTCAGCAACTCTGCATGACGAAGCACAGCATGGCATAGTTATACATATGCCTATGTCTCATTGACTTCAAACCTCTATAATTTGGTTTCTGAGGTGTGAATGGACATGTGTGCAGTGTTCGAGCCTTCACAAAATGATTGTGACCTGGTTCCTAACACTTGCAAGAACTCTGTGTTTTTAAAAGGCTTTACAGTCCCTTCATCAGAGCTGGTGGTGAAGGAGTAGTGTCATGAGAGGTAAGGAGCTGTCAACTGGGAAGGTTCTACTCGAAGGTAAGGACTAAATATAAGGAATTTGAGTAAAGGGATGTTTCTGTAAGGTGATGTAACTTCTGTGACCTGTGGCTAAACATAATGCAGTGGAACGATGTGTCCAAGACTACAGACCAACACAGAGGGGGAATAGGAGCAGAACCAAGGAGTCCCAAATCTCCTTTGCCCCAGACAGTGGCACAAACCACATGGCAATAACACACAGGGTTACAGAAGGCAAAGAGTATTAGGACACGTGAGACTTAAGATAAGCAAAGAAAGGTAAAGATGGGGCATAGATAAAGTCAGGCTGCACTGATAACATCTACTTTCAGAGAGGACGCCAAGGAGAGAGGAACGAGAGCTCACTCGCTGGTGTGAGTGTGTGGCAGTCACCAAGATAAACATTCCCTAAGAAGAGTCCTGCTCCCCTGATCTATGTTATGTGGGGGCTTTTTCTGCCAGCAGTTTTGGGAGGAGCTCAGGGAGCTGCACCTCTATGGAGAACAAACCAGCCCATCAAGCACTGTGGTCTGATGAAAGGTGGCAAATCTGGCTCCCTGGAGGAGTGCTTGAGTTTAGACCCTGCAATATTTGCAACAGTGTTCTGCTTCCCGCCCTCCCTGGGGGTTGTTTTCACTTAATTCCTCACACCAGGAGCCTTATCCTTGTCTAAATGGCCACTATACATTTAATCCAAACAACCAGGTGACTCCAGCACAAAGCCAGTGGCAATATTCCAGTGTTAATGATTACCCTGGGCCCCTTGGGTTATGTAAGCCTGGATGTGCTGTACTCGGGCTCTTGGCTTGGACTTGCCTTCCCCATCTGGGAGAAATACCAAGGACCTGCCAACACACATAGAAAGCTGTTTGGAGCCAGCTGGGATTTTCCTTCTCCCCTTTTGACAGCACCTATGAAACCCGTTATTCACTTGGTTCAGTGATTGCCATGCTTTGCTTGCTTGTTATGCAGAGACATTGCTCTTACAGAATGAGCTGTGCTAAGCTCCCACTGGCTTCATCACAAGCCAGACAGTGACTGCCACGGCTTATCCGGAGGAAAAAATTCCCAGCTAAGGCAAGGCCTGCAAATCCTGACAGGTTGTTGGCTTCCCTTGCTCATTCCTTCTGGGACATTTGTACACTTGTGTTTTGTTCTTGCCTTTTTCTTTTTTTCTGTAGGGGAGACGGTGTGGAGTAAAGGGAGGTGTTTGCAGGTGTGTGGTGTGTGAAAAATAGATATTGTGAAGAATCTTCTAGCATTCACATCTTGTTTGTGTTTGCATACAACTAGAGGGATGTGAATTGATGATTCTGGTCAAACAATTCATATTATTAAGTTTGTAGCTCCTTAGTGCTCAGTGTTTCACAGGTTTAAGCTTTAATTTGGTCTGCCAGTTCAGTGCAGGTCTTCATCCAGCTGGAGCTGGAGCACATCCTTCATCTTTTGCCCTGTTCTCTGCCCAAATACTACCTTTGTGATGGTTTTTGTGGTTAAGCTGACTCAAAGGCCTTGTAAGTATTTGATCTCCTAAAGAGATAAGACTGGAGGAATCTTTTAGCTCTTGGAGAATTCTACTGCTGATGAGCTCAGCTATCCTGCCCTATGAATCGTATGTGCCTTGGCCATCATCTCACTGAGCCCTAGAATGCTATTCAAGCATCCTGTAGTTTAGAGCAATATCTGACAAGGGTCTGGCCATCACGAGAAGAAGGCAGTGTTTGCATCCCTGCCCAGTGCAGTATGCCAAGGTGTTAGGTAAAATGGAAGTGAAGTGCGTGAACGACAAGTTACTGCTGGGAAAGTCAGCTCTCCTCTTGCTCACACTGGTGTGCATCTGGTAACCCCTCCCCTGCTCATGCTGGATTCATAACTATCCTGAAAAGGAGAGAAAACTGAGGTGAATGTGGCCTATAGTTTTCTGTAAAGGAGCAGAGGAAGGTTAACAGAAACTGGAGCAAGTTATGGCATAGCAGACACTGTTCTGTCTTTTCCAGTAAAAAAAGAAAGCGATAGGTTCTTTTTGCAGGAAGGGCTCTGCTTGTTGCACAGGAGGAAGGCCTGAGCCAGCAGCTGGCATCAGGGCAGCTGGTGTGTGCTGCTCTGGGGCAACAGCAGCTTTGTGTCAGGGGGCTTAGTGACTAATGGTCAGAGGGTTGTGCCTTGGACAGCTGGCAGTCACAAAGAGAAGGATTTATGGGGGCTCGCTGTCAGTCCCTCAGGTCCCTTCCTTGTATGATACTGCTTTTCTCCTGAATCTGTAGCTGGTTCTTCGGTTGGACTCAGGGGATGCTTAGCACTTCCCAAAGCAGAAACTTTATTTATCTGCATGAACCAGGTACCAGGAACCTCAACAGGCAGTCTGAAGTATTTAGTGGAAAAATCTATCCAAGAATTGTTTTGCATATGACTGAGGGTGGAGTCCAGTAGCTCACAAGAAAAGAGGTATGAAAAATCACTGTCATATATCTAAAAAAGTTTCTGGCATTTGCCTTTCTTATTGAGTCCAGTGGGCACCAGCTTAAGCCCTGCTACCTATTCCAACATTATGCTTGCAATACACGAATTGGGCTATTGGGCTGAAAAGTGTCCAGACATTTAGCAAACTCACCTTCCATAAGTGAAGGAGTGACGTGAATGTTTGAGTTTGGCTCTCGACTGCTGACTTTTTCTGAGAAGTCTGTAAACAGCAGCCAGGTAGTCTCTCATTTTTTGTTTCTCTGGTGTGTGTTGTTTTTCCATGGACAACAGGTTCTGGACCTTAGAGAGTTGGCTGGAGCTAGGTTCATTCAGACTGTGTGTCCCCAGTGGCAGATAATGCCTCAGGGAGGGCAAAGGGCTTGGAAATTTTGGCATGTCAGAATGGTGATCCTGCAGCCAGCAAGGCTGGAAAAACACCCAGGCTGTGCTGACCGTGGCGAAGCTGGAGCAAGTGGTCTCATGGACCCCTGCCTGTGCTGGACCTCAGCTCTTCTGTGCCAGTGCTCGGGTCTGAATAGGACACTGTGGCTCCATGGAACTGAGAAGCTCATGTGGGTGTCCAGGGACAGGGCTGACGTGGGAAGCCCCTTGCTCTAATGAGACCTCTCTGCCTTGGCTGATGTGGAAACGGCCTGTGGTATGGGCTGTCCCCTTCTGGAAGTGGCAGATGCTCCTGGGAAAGGTTTACTTTGGCTGGAAGGGTGATGAGAAGTCTGTCCTCTCTCAGCAAGTCAAGTTAGTTACAGCTGACAAATTTGCTGGTAAACTCTCCCACTTGCTCCCTAGGAATTAATGGCACAACTGAAGGGTGTTCATTTACCTGCCACTTGGGACCTTTAGTCTCCTCACAGAATATTGGTATTCCAACAACTGATAAATAAACACACATTAGTAAGACATTTTTCTTCAACGGAGTGTGGATTTTCTTTGGCACCAAAACCCTCAGCAGCCCTTCTCAAGCACTGCCCGGCTGCCTGAGCAACCACCCCTCACTCAGTACCACTGGCACTGCCCAATAGATAATCCAGGCTTGTGCATGAGATCAGTGATACCCATGAAAGTTTAATGCGAATCAATCTCTGTCATGCCTAAAGCAGTAAATAGCAAATTAGAGTTGGTCCTGATGACTTCATGCAAGTTACCTGATACCCTGTGACTGATCCCTCGTGAGTAGAGGACCATGAATCCAGGGAGAGCTGGAGCCACCTTCCTAGCTTTGCTCCTGCGTTTTCCTGCTAATCTCATTGAAACAAATTAGCTGTTCTAAATTAATAATAGTATTTGGCATCTCTCTAGCATCTGTCAGCTGAGGACTAGAACATACTTCCCAGTGGGGAGTTAAGCCTTTCCAGTCCCCTGAAGAGTAGTTGTCACTTTCATTGTGCAAAGTCAGAAAAAGGATTTAAATTATTTGACCAATAGTTCTCGGGGAGCTTGTGGCAGAGCTGTGGAGCAAGCCCAAATGTACCAGTTCCTCCTCAGACTCAGGTGTTAGTCACAGCTTAATCATTTGGTGTGATTTTGAGATGTGTACACACTGATGTATAGATACATACTGGGGAAGAAGTGGGGATGCTTTTTAGCCTCTGGATGAGCTTAAGACCTACGTGAGGTCAAGTGCAAGGAATGACAAACGTTCATTTTGCTGATATAGCAGGAGCGATGTGGCCTGTGCAGCTGCTGCAGGACCTGGAGAGCAGAGGGGAACAACCTGGCTACATCTGCTTGTGACTTTTTGAGTCCTTGCAATGGCCCTTGGTGACTTCTGCAAGATGGGTCCATGTTCTTCATCTTCTGGGGAGACATGTTGGCTCCCCCAGTAAGCAGCAAGAAGTTCAATTCAGTGTTTTCTCTTGCCTTTATCAACCCATAAGGCTCTTCAGTGCTGCTGAAGACATCACCCTTTCGGTGTGACAGACAGGAGATTGATTGGCACCCTCAGGGGTTTCTTTGCACCAAAATCCAACTTGTACCTTGCACTGCCTTGCTATACATCTGCCTGCAATCTGTCCTCCTTAACTGCTTTCTGCTTACTCTTCTCACACACCTTTGTTTTAAAGAAAACGACCTGCTGCTGTTGCACTAGCTGTTATCTATTAACACAAACATTTTAGATTGCATAAGAGTGTCCATTTTGAAAGTCAGTACAGAAGAACTAGTCCAATGTAATCTCTGCTGCTTATCCTGATCTTTTATTCAACTTCTGGAACTAGATAATTTTTGTGGGAATTAATAAACTCTACTGTTTGTTGTGATAAGTTCTAATTATTATTTTCAAGGGAGTTTATTGGATCAACAAATAACTAGTCACTAGCTAGGGTGATGTTCTGTTGAGAGAGAGGTTTCTACCTACCTTATAGTGACTAAGCAGGTATGTGTAAACCACAGAGAAATCTTACAAGTAGGGTCTCTTTGCAGTATATTTGCAGAGCTAATAGCCTGAGTCAGCTGCCAGTCTAATAAGATGCACAGGACTAGTAAAGCACATTTGGGGCTGCTGAGAAAAAAAAAAAATCCTTTTCATTAGGAAAAAAAAAAGCAAGCATTCACCAGAAGATGTGAGAGAGCAAGGGAGCAGGAGAGACAGCGCAGAATTGCTGCTGTGATGGCAGGCAGTCAGTCACCGGGAATGCTGGCTGTGTTGGTCCTTCACTGTGGCTGCCAGAGTAGGGTGATTTGAAGTGATGCTCTTTCTTCCTTGTTTCCTTTCACTGAAGCTCCCCTTGTGATCTGAGGGTGTTATGATTTTACCAGAAAGATTCTATGGATGAGCTAATGTTAGAGACAAAGTTTCTAGCACAAAACATGGCAGCCAGCTGGGGGGTTTATTTAAGTGAAGCACTATTCGGGGACTTGTGGTCACACAGCTATGCAGAGAGAATGAGGAGTAGAATCTTCTCTGGGTTTGTACTTGAAGACCCTTCATAAGGCCATATCTAAGACTACATTAATAGAGGAGACCTAGGGCAATGGGGTGTGAGTGCAGTGGAAGGCTCCCCATAACCTAGTTGTCTGTGCTGTTGACAGCTCCTCTCTCCTTCTAGTTCAAGGCAATCCACCAGTCAAAACTTTTCAGTCAGATTAATTTTAGAGTTTCTCAGTTTTAATAACATTTTATTTTGTCAAATATGAATTTCAGTAATTACATGGTTTTGTTCAAACCTCAGAAATTCTCTTTGAAGTTAATTTTTTCTTCCCTTTTCAGCAACCCCAGAAATGTGATTTTTATGACCAAAGTATGAACAACTCACTGGAACATACTCCTTTCATGTTCATAGGCATTTGCATGGGACAATGTCCACTCTTTTCTACTTGTCTTAGGAAAATAGCCACCTCAGAGTCTCACGGCTGCCACCTTTGAATACAACCATACGATAACAGCCTTTTGCTGTTCCCCTTGCCTGGTATCAGCACACACACTCCCTGAAACCATCTCAAAGCCACTTTCATACTTCAGTACAACACTGAAGAGAAGTCTTTAGGGCCTTCAAGTGGAGGAAGCAACAACAGAATTGCATTTCTGATTAGTGTTGCAATGTGATAGTGACCATCATCAGGAAAAACAGAAAAACTCTGTCAGAGAGGAGATGTTTAGATCTTCAAGGTTATATTCTCAATCATTCCTAAACTCAGTCATTCTCCATCAGGATATGTTGTCTCTGGTCAGCTGTACTGCTGAGGCAATGCAGAGGGATAAGCTCCCCTAATTTTTTGGATGGGCACAAGAACAGAAGTGAACCTCTTTGGCAAAGGTGGAAACATGATTTGCAGCTTTTGATGTCCTGCCTCATGTTTAATCTGTGAACCCGTGGCTGCCAGACTGATAAGCAGCAACACATGGATTTGGAGCCTCTCTTGTTCAGGCTCTGGGTGCAGAGACTGACTGAAGAAGGGCTCTCACCCGGGTAAAGTCTCAGCTCTGTCAGTGAAGTCTCATTGAATTTGCCAGAGCCATGGCTTCATGCCCAGTTGGTACTCAGGCAGCCTTCCCACTCAGAGCTGATGACTTTGCTTGGTGGGCTAATCTGGGAGGGAACTGAGGACTCTCACCTGGGTCTGGGTCTAATTAGAGGTCTCAGCTGAGGCTGATTCTAGGCTCCCAGTGCTCCCAGGCATTCAGGTGGGTGGGTGCAATGGTGATGGGGTGCTTATGGCTGCCCGGGGAGGTGGTTTGGGTGCAGACACCTTTAGAGAGTGATTGAAGAGGGAGACTACAGCAAGGAGCAGCTGGCCTGTGCCCTGAGATGTTCTGAGGAAGGAGCGTTTAGCAGGTACTGTGCTGGGGAGGCTGTGTTTGACATGGATGAACCTTTTGGGTTTTTTTTAGGAAATGGGGTCTATTCAGGGTGAAAGAGGTTTCAGACTAAAGCCTGTTTGCTGGTGTTTAAACCGAGGTAGTGATGAATTGTGCTTGGCTGGCAGGAAGGTGCTCCCTAACTGAGGAGTTTGAGCTTAGTGTTCTGTTTTTCTTTGGGTCTGCTCAGAGGCATGTAGAATAGGCACTGTGGTTCAGTTCAGGTGACTGAGCCTGGGTTGTGCCACAAGTCATGACTCAGGGGATCATGCTCTTTTCTGTACCTATTCTTCTCCTGGCACAGAAGAGAAGGCTTCCTCCTGCTCCAGTGTCCCAGTGTAAAACCTAAACCTGTTTTCAATTCTTTATTTTCCTCTTCTCTGTATAAAAGAGGCTGTGCTCTGAACCATAAAGGCAAGCACACAGGCTGTGTTTTGTGAGGCAAGGAGGAGCAAACACAATTTTGCCTCTGAGCTAGTGAGTTTCCTAGTACAGGGCACAGTCCAGATTTTTCCACGTGTGGGCTTGAGCCCAGACATCACCCTGACAACATGTGGGAACATAAATACAAACAAGAATAATTTCCAGATGAGGGATGTATGCAATGTTTTCTTTTACTGGCATTTATGCTTGCTTATTTGGCTGAAGTTGACAATCAACTCTGCTTATTGCAACAGGGTAGCGGGAGGATGCTAGGAACAGTGAAAGTGCCTGTTCAGCTGTGTCTGCATCCCGAGAGGGATACGAAACCCGTGGCAGACACCTTGGGGAGGCCCCGTGCGAATTTCAGATGGAGGCAGGGCCCAGGAACAAGCAAGAATGGTCTTGCCAGAGCAAACCCTTTTGGGCTTTTGACTGATCCATGACCATTTAGGAGCTCTTGCTCTGTGGCACATCTGCTCAGCTGCCTCTTGCGTGGCTGCGCTGTGTTCGGCCCCCTCGTTGTAGGGTGTCCTGGGTAGGACTGCATCCTCAGCAGGTGAAAGCAGTCCTCCAGGAAAGGAGGTTTTGCATTTTATCTTCTTTCACTTGCAAATGACACTAGTGGCTTTTTAAGGTGGTTTTTAGCTGGGAGAATCCCTAAGCAGACAGATCTCGGTGGGATAAAGGTTGGTTTGGGTCGAATGCCCAGCATCTCAGACTTGTTGTGAGGTAAGAAGGGGAGATACCAGATACCTGGGGTTGTAGCCCCTTGTTTTACATTGGCATCAACTTCTCATCCCTTCTGCATCATCTGCCTTACAGGCTGCACAGTCTGCTTCTGATCATCCCTGACATTGGGGGTATGAAAGCAGTATCTCAAGCTCCTTTTTTTTTTATACATGTGTGTATATATATTCCCATAGATAGTAAAAAAAGATGCTGCTCTAAGCAATGCAATCAGGATGCTTAGGCATGATTCTGTACTGCGCCCCTTAGAGGAGGTCCTAGTCTACCTGGGCACTGAATTTCTTGCCACCTTACCCCTAGGGCAGCATCAGGAAAGACAATAATTACACCACCTTAGTACTGGTTAGAGAAGAAAAGTTTCATTGGTGCTGAGTCCCCTTATAGCTACACATCATTTTCTACTTTTTTTTTTTCTTTTCTCTCTGGAAAAATCAGTCTCTGAAAGTAGCTTCGGTATGTTACAATAGCTAGCTCTTGATGTTGCTGCTTTGAGTCTGTATGTCTAACAAGTCTAAAAATAAATCACTCAAATGAGGTAGTAACTAAATAGATTTGCCCCCGTTTATTAATAAACAGATGCACATGAACCTATATTTCTATATTAGAACATGGCTCTGCATCTCCTGTGGGTATAAAAAGAAAAACACCTGGCAAAGAGTGAGGGCAGTAAGGCAAGTACAAAGTTTCCACAGTAAACATATTTGTGTTTGCTGAGCAAGTGTTGCCTTAGGAAGGCAGGCGAGGCGAGCAGCTACTGCTGGCTTGCAAAGCCTCAGATTACCGAGCACAGAGACGACTCTGACTGCTGCAGATGTGCAGGTTAGATCATACAGGAGAGCATTTGAGAGAAGGGATATGCAGGAATCCTTCCCGACCTCTCTCCATGCTGGCCATCCCTGCGTAAAGTCCAAATGCACTTCCTCCTTGGAGCTTGCAGAAGACAGCCAGGAGATAGCACAACAGCAGAGCTGAGCTTTGCTGATGGTTTGTTTTGTGGAGGGTTTTTAATTATTATTTTCTTTTTTTTCCCCGGTTTTTACTGCTTGGAGGGCTTTTCCTTGGGATAGTTCAGGTCATACTCTAATCCTTACCCTTGCATAAATAGTTCTGCTGACTTGCAAAGCACTCCTTTTCACAGTATAGAGGTGATTCAAGCAAGCCTTTCCTGGCTGGATTCATGGTCATTTATGACAAAGCTGAATATGGGGGTAAATGATGAAAGAGGAACCGGGGGGAAGAGTTTGCCCAAGGCATGCCAGGCCCTGGCATAGGGTCTCTGGGAAGCAAAAATCAGGGTCTCACAATGACAAGTGTCATTCCTGTGCGGTGAGGTGAGGGTAGCTAAAAAAAAGCCCAAGTGGATGCATCCATCACAGTGCCTTCTTTTCTTGCTTTCCCATTCCTGTTTGCAAGCTGTGCTGTACCACCCTGCCAGCCACATTGCTATTTCTGCTCCCTCACAGGGTCAGCTGAAATATGCTGAACAAGGGGCAAAAGGATAACAAAAAAACCTGAAGCAAGGTCCTGCCTAACTGGGACACGTTAAGATGAGTGGGTGGGTGTCTCGGGTCTTTCTACACTGCCTTCTAGCTCTGCAAGAGACCTATCAATTTAGTTAAGGCTGGTGTCTCTTTAGAAATAAATAAATAGTCCTGCACTGCATTAAGACAAAGCCTCCCACCCAACTGCCTCCAGCTGTAGTGGTGCAAAGGAGATGTCAGGTTCATGCTAAAAATGCTGTGAGCCCACAACAGGCAGTTGCATCTGGGCTGGGCTCTTTTGAGGTATTTATAAAGTTTTGGGTCCTCCCACTCCATCAGCAGTGGCAACATTGTTTTTTTGAAGCTGTTGAATAACACAATCAGGTTCACATCTTTATTTTACGTGGTGGTTTTGCTGACCATAAATGTGCAAAACCTGAATGATGGAATTACTGCTGTGGTCTTCGCTCTGGATTTGATAGCTAGGGGAAAGAAGATTTCAGAAATATTAGGAAGTGCTATGATTCAGTGATATGTATGTCATTGCACTTGGTTGTATGACCTGCAATTTTCTGCCTGGTATCTGCTGTTGTTTAAAGGATGTTTAGTTAGGTCATGGCAGTGAACTGTCATTTCTTCTGTGTAAGAAAAGCCTTGAATAACTTGGAGAAATCCCATTAAAAAGATTTGCCATGCCCTATCCCTCCTGGAGAAACTCTGCCTTTTCATTGGGACAGGGCAGGCTTGAATATTAGTGTCCTGCTATTTTCTGGTTGCATGTAAATGTTTTCTGTCAGCAGCTACTACCTGCAATGAGATCTCCCAAAAAAGAAACTGTAGGCAGAATACTCCCAGGGCTAACAGAACCCTTTTTTGAGCCAGGACTGCTAGTAGGAACTAGAAAGGCATTTTTCCCTCCTTGTATTTTCATTATAAACTATGTTCAACTGGGATGGGTGTTGTCAGAGACTCATGGGACCTAGTCTGGCCGTATAGCCACAGGAAATTACTGAGAGCAATGGTCTGCTGAGGTCCTTTGGCATCCGTGTACTGAAGATGTTTTGCTTTATGTCATTACAGTAGGAACTGACCAAGCAAGGGCCATCCTTAGTGTGTCCTTGTTCTGCTGGTGGACAAGCCTAAAACAGCCCCAGTCAATAGGTCCCTCCTGGCTGTCCACAGATGGTATTTCATTGATGAAAACCAGCACTTAGCATTGAAAGCTGTGGAAAGAGTGGCCTGCCAGGCACTTGAAACAGCAGTGAGGGTGACTAGACATGTTTAAGCAATAGTAGGGGAGGGGTCAAACAATTTTGCTGCAGCAATCTATTTCCATTTGGTTCTGCCTGTTGGGCCCAAGGCAAAGCATTACTCACCCATGGAATGATTGTCTAAAGGCCAAAATCTAATGAAGTTCAAAATGGATCATGCTCACTCTCCTTAGCCCTTAAAATAATGTATAATGCCCTTAGACTGTGGAAATCATTAAAAACAACTTACTTAGACACTTGCATGTTAAGTGACTGTCAGACACAAAAGATCAGAAGAAACAACGTGTTGTTGCATGATTTCTGGTAGGAAGCAACTGGCAGAGCCAACCCCACTGGGGAACTGGATGTTTTTTTGGGACATGTATGAAAATTTCGGTTGTCTCATGGTTCTATAGCTATTTTTGAAGTAGGTCCATGAGGCAGCCACTAATACAAGTGAGCTGCATGTTTTTAAACAAATAAGAGGATTTAGGTTAACTATTAACTTTTGGTCATTCCAGCTTTGATAGCTTTGGCCTTCAGGTTGATCATTTAATGAGCTCCTTTCCGTTGCTACAGCAACTGCGGCCCTGGAAGACCTTGATGTTCAAGTTAGTGGGGGAAAAAAATTAAAATAAATCTTGTCCTGAAATTTGCTTAGGCTTCTATTGATAAGTGTCTGTGCTCAGAGTCAATTGTTCAGACAAACAAGGCTTGGAAATGTACCATAGGGTTTAATGCAATCCTTGCACAACCCCATTCCAATCCGTCGGCTCTTGTGTGTTGTTAAAAATAATAAAAAACCCCAACAAACCTTAAATTTCATGCCCTCCTCTGACATGGACTAAGCCATTCAGTGATGTTGTTTTAAGAAAGCAAACAGACTGGTTCGTTCTTCTAGCAGAGTTATCACTGTACACAATGTAATTCTGGCCCGTGAGTGTGCGTGCCCTCAACGTGCCGTGTACCAGCAGAGTGTCTGAGGTGTGATATAAGCTGACTTTTGGAAGGACAATGTTCATCTGCGCCCCATTTCAGCACGTGTTTGTACACAGCACCGTGCCAGGTCTCCGCTGCTTCTTTTCTATCCTTTTCAAATACAACTTCTGGCTAGAAGGTCTTTTCTTCTTGGACTTCTCCCAGACTTAAAGCATTCAAAATTTCCCCTGAATGCTGGTTCTATTTTACAAACTCTTTTTGTGATGACATCTCGGTAGGTGTAAATCAGTATCACCTTCTTCAATTCACAGCAAGTATGCCATTTAACATCAGATGAGGTTTTGGCCTCTTGTTTTTGCAGCATTAGAAACCTCCTTATTTCTGTTTACTTCCCTGAATGTTAATCTTAACACTGTTGTTTGAGTTCTAACTTTCAAGGTCAAGAATTTTTTTCTCTGTCTAGGCAATTGCATCTCTGATATGAGCAGAGATCCAGAATGTGACTGTATGCACTACACAGGTTTTTCTTTCTGAGTAGAATGCTCCTTCTGTCTCTTACAGAGGTATAAACATTTTATTGAAATGTGGGGCTACAAATGTACAGCTGAGTGCTCATCAAAGCTGATGGCGGAGCTGCTGTTGTCTTTAGTGTGCAGCCCCGAGGGCATCTTGTTTCAAGTCGTGTTTCACAATTGTTTTTAAACGTAAAGTTTTATTGCCCAATTTAAAGTACAGCTGGCAGGAAATCTTTTTTCCTATCCTGAAGAGCACTTGAAACTTTCAAAAAATAGCCCTACTCCATGCTGAGATGGACTGACAGATCCCAAACTGGAGAGCAGAAGCAGCCCACTGAAACTAGTTAAAGCCCCAGTAATTTGGATTCTCTTGGAGAAGCTGAGACGTGTTTCACTTCATAGTCTGAATCTGACTCTGCCGTATCGGGGTGAATGGCCTGGCCAACAGCACTTTGCTACTTCATGTTTTCTCTTTCTACTCTGGTTCTGAAAGTACATTGTGGACCTGAGATAACAACAGTGTTTTTACTGAGCTGTCCCTGTGAAAGCTATTCCCAGCAACTGTTTCAATTTCAGTGAGTCTGCACTTTCTGTCAAAATCAGGTTTTGTCAAAAACCTCCAGACTGTTTCTCATCCAAAGGCTTCTGAAGTCAATGAAAAACATTCTTCTTTAAGAGAATTTTAATTACTATTAAGAAGACCAGAATAAAAACATAACCACATTAGGAATTTGCTCTCTTGATGGAGGTTTTTATTGATCTTTGTTTTTCTGGACTACAGAAAGTTAGGAATGGGGCTAATGGGTAACCGTCTGGACTTCCCCTTGCTTCGGAAAATGGAGTATGCTGGTCCATGCCTGCCAGAAAACATGTGTTTCTTGATTGCTGCAGTAGTCTAGCTAGGGACAGGCTGTCATAATGGACAGCCATGACCACACAGAGATACCCTGGTCAGGTGTTTTCACAAAAATTCGCTCCCATAATTTTTTTTCTTTTTTTTAAAAAAACCCCAAACAATAAAACAACAAACTCTCAGTCAGCAACACAGCCTGTTCCTCTTCCCTTGAAACTTTTGGCTGAGCATCAGATATTTTAAATATAACTGAAAGAAGTTCAAGAAGCAACAGTTGCAATATCATAGAGTTGTTTGGTGGGTTTTTTTGTTTGTTTGTGGGTTTTTGTTTTTGTTGTTTTTTAACAGTATCTAGTTAAGAATGCGTGACAGTAATAGACAAATGAAATCACCTCTCCACCTAAATTCTTCCATAGGAATGCATGTGTGTGCGCACACAAAAATATCTTGATGAGCTATTTAGCCTGGAAGTTACTCAAGTCTTAGAGTGATCCAATTCTCTTGGGAAGAAAAAGAAAGTAAAGCTGCCAACTTCATGCTTCAAGTGGAACAATAATCCTGAACTAAGAGAACAGCTTCCAAGTCTTCAGATGGCGAATTATTTATCTGCTGACATAAGACAATGTGCACTTTGTAGTCGATGTACGAGGTTCCCTGTGTGCGTTGCATTAGAAAGGAAGGGGATGTGGAGTTATACAATTATACTTTTTTTTTTATGGGCGAAACACCCGCATCATCCAAAACTTTAAAATCTGTAATTAGCCACAAGGGACTTCAAGTGCCTTTGGCAGCCCCTTTTGAGGTGTTTGACTATTATGTTACTAGGACCAAAGGATGCTGCTGGCAAAAGTTTTCAGTCAAAGTCCTAGGATTATCTGCCAGTCCCCAGGACAGCTCCAGCAGAGCATCCCACAGGACCCCAATCAATGCACTCCAGTTGCTTTATAATTTTTTCCTTTTTTCTCCATTTGTATTCTCTAATTTCTTTGGCTTTTTGTTTTGACTGTAATCCTTCATTGCCAGGAATCTTGTCTCCAGGATTGTCTGTAAAACACCTTTTTACCACTGCTGTAGGGAGGATGGCAGAAACATGGTTTGTTTCTCAACAAGAAAGAGCCATCTTGGAAAGCAAGTCTTTGTCCAAGGATTGCCAAGCCCTGGCCCTGAAACTGAGACAAAAAGCCAGAGTCCTGCCTAAAGGCAAGTGCTTTTGGGCTTTCTTTGCTTGAAGCTCTGTCTAAGGAGTACTGGGCTTATTTCACTCAGGATCTACTTGAGCTATCGTGACTTTGCAACATCGTTATAAAATAAAATCTATGTAATTAACATCAGTTGTCTAGAGGCAAAAAAGGCTTCATGTCTCATCACCAAACCTTTGAGTCAGCTTTTAATTGCTTTAACCTTTAATAAAGATAAGTGGGGCTTTTTTTGTGGACTAGTTGCATCCTTGACTATGATCAGGAAACAGGTGTTGCTCTCTCCAGCATCCCTGGACCAGGCAAGATGCTGCTGCAGGAATTGCCAGAGGCAGGCCCTAATACCACCCTTCTTTAAAAAGCAACCACCAGGCAGATTTCCTCTGTAGTTTGCAATGCCAGGTTATGAGCCATAAGAAGTACTTTGGAGATGTTTAGCAGTGTTAAATAAAGCTTTCTCCTGATGGGAATAAGTTCTCATATCCAGTAGATAAACATCCTCTGCCTGGTCATCAGACTGGTGACATTACCTGCCCTCTGTGCTGGTTTTCTCACTGGAGGGGCCCAGTGCTCCAGCCAGAGTGGCTGCCCCTGCAGCCAGGTCAGGGCCAGGGCATGTTGCGTTGCTGTTGCCCATTAGGGAGATCAATATGGGACTTCAGTCTCCGCCACTTCAGCATCTTTCATTGGAACAATCCTCACGTGCATTTAACATGTGAAAAGAAAAAAAAAAAATCCAGGTGTATCCTAAGTTCCCGTTCAGGGCAGCAGGTATGTTTTGCCAGGTTGCTGGCATGTAGCAATACCTGTCTGGGTGCATTGCCTCTGCTCCTGGAAACTGTGGCTTTTGGTGTATATCCCTCAAATTAGAAGAGTGGCATGAAAAACACCCCGCCATGCATGGGGGAATGGAAGGAATGTCAAGGTTGCAAAGAACCCACCACAAATTCTAGTGTGAACTAACTCAGTGCATCCCTTTGCAGAGAGCAAAGTAAGGTGTTAACAAAAATCCTATGGGCAGGAGGAAGCCACTGCCAGCTCTTGCAGTGTCATTCAGAACAGAGAAAGCTTTGATGGAAGTGAAAGACAAATGTGGTTTGGTTTTGGTGGTTTGTTTTTATTTCATCCCTGCCCCCCCCTCTCCCCCCCCATCTAGTGTTAATATTCTTTTTTGTGGTCAGTCTGGGTGTTTACTGGTGGTGGGCTGACAAGACTTCCTTTAATTTAACAAGATAGAAGACCAGTTGCAGTTATATGAATCAGGCCAAATGTCAGTTGAAGCCGATTAAAACAATTCCCTCAGGCTCAGCTCCCTTCTTTGTCTGTCGTTTTGCAAAGGAGCCTTGATTATGATTAGTGCTGATTACCATTTTTTTTGATAAAGATATTATAAACCACAATTTTATCTTGTGATATCAGCTTCAGCAAAGAGAGGAACCACAGACACAAAACTTTACACTGTTTGCTGCATTTAGTCAACCAGCTTGATGAAATAAAAGAGCTTACGCACATCTCTTCATAGCCTCTGCTTCCTTGCTTCAGCACTGCAAACACCTGTAAAACCTTCAGCAAATATCTAATCACCACCTGTGATGTGACTGAACGGCAGGACCATTCTTAGCCTTCATCACCTTCCCTGGCCTGGGCAGGGATTGCCAAAGTTGCTCTTTGCCTTCACTTTCTTTGAGCTTACACAATTCTGCTGTTAATCACATTGCAGAACAGCCTGGTGACTGATGAAATACCTTGCAGAGATGACAGGACACAGTGTAGATCTTCACACTGCATTCTCACAGGGCGTGTTGCAATGGGCCAGGGTTTGTCAGAAGGCTGCAGGATTTTTTGACTGATGTATTCACACTACAAATTAGGTCATGATCTGATATTTTGAACAAGAAAAACTCTGACCTCGCACTGAATTCAGCTTTGCATCCAGAACTGTTGTTCATTTGAGCCCTGGAATTCATCTGAATAGCTTTCAATCCAGTACAATTGGGATACCAGCACAGCAGAGGCATTTTGTGGTGTATGTTCAGAGTAACGAACTTTGGAGATCTCAGTCTCTAATTCTTGTTGTGTGTGTGGATGGCAACTCGGTTCTCCCAAGTGAGGCAGTGCCCTGGGACAGCTGACAGGGTTCACTGAACTGGAAACTTGACTCTGTAACTCTTTTTGGACCCTGTAACTGCTTAGCAAGTCTTCCATTTTAACCAGTGCACTCATGTGGCACAGTTTTAATCCTTCATTGCTTCTGGAGAGGGGTCGTTTAAAGTGAAATTCTGGCCTCAGAGGAGTCGGTGGGAATTTTGAAGCCAGGGCCATGGGTCCACCTCTCGCGTCCCCACAAGGGCACTGAGCGAGCAGAGGGGTGAGCGCTCGCGTCTATCGAGTGCAGAGTAAAGCGGGGGGAGCAGCAGGAGGAAGTCGGGACTCTGAACTGTGCATTAAGCTGCTGCTGCCAAGGGACTCCTGCCAAGGAGAGGAATAGGCACTTTACATGCCCCGTGCACACAGTCTCTCCTTGCTCAGTGTCAAGGCCACAACGTACCATGCAGTTTTGTGAGAAAGCAAAATAAGCAAGTAAACAGCAGCTGCCTTTAGCTCCAGACAGGTCGCGGTTGGTTGCTCCTGTTTTCTTGTCAGAGGAGTGGTTCAGCTAAGGGAAAGGTGATTGAACCAGTACCAGAGGGGCAAAAACACCTATTAAAAGTGAAATCATTCAAAATACTGGAAGTGGCTCTCCTGTGTTAGAGTGACTGTTTGTCTTGGCCACTGACCTGTCCTTAGTAATCCTTTCTTTTCTCTGCTGCTGGCAAAACCATGTTCAAGAGCTGTAGGGTGCTTCTTGACCTGGAGGGAAGCAGAGCAGAAGTGTCCTTGTCTGTACTAGAACACTGGTTAGCTGGAAGAAACTGAGGAATGACAGGATGCAATTGAACCACCTGCAAGTATCTGGAGGCTGTGAACACTGAAGGAAAGGAGAAAGGGAATAGATGGGATACTACAAGGGGTAAAAATCTTAAAATGAGCAATGGAAACTGTAGATTTAAGTGTCAGGATACATTTCTTAACAGTGATTTTAAGTTGCTGGCTAATCCCAAAGGGAAGTGGTGGAAATCTTGTACATGGAGATATTTCTCAAATTAAGTTTTGATGAAGGCAGCAGAAAATACATACTTACAAAAAACCAGTTGAACTAGATAATCTCAGAGTATTTTCCCATCTCTAAAGCATGATTTATACTACAAACACTGCCAGACCCTGTAAACTAATCTGTTGTACTAAAAGGACTCAAACACGATTGCTTATATTTTTATACCCCTCGTGATGTTAAACATTTGGTTTGCCAGGATGAGCTGAAGTATCCAGGACACACTTTACTGTGAATGGATTTCATGAACTATAATTACTAGGCCATAAATCCATACAAATGGGAAATGCCTCGGGAGTTGTGCTGGATAGTAGGAAAGCATAGGAACTGATTGTTTTGGGGGATAACATTTTTGTGTGAATTTGGAAGGAATTAAAACACCTATGCTGCTTTTGAAGGGTCATTTAGAGCAGGGACCACAAAATTGTTCTTTACATTAACAGTAAAAAATGTATTTGCACAGCGATTTCTTGAATGGGAGCTCACACAGAGACAGCTGGTTTTAACTAGCAAACAGATGCAATAGCTGAGCAATTACAACTTGATCATGAGCCCGTGCAAGCCGAGGGGATCTTGAGTAGTCTGCGCTTAAACTGCTTGTGTTGGGCAGGATTAGACCTGCAGATGAGAAATCTTGCACTCACCACAGCAGCCCCAGGAAGCTGCTGGGAGGAAGACTTTTTTCCTGTGGCAGACTCTGTTTGTGCACCAGCATACCTTGTTCTGATTTGGTGGTGGGTACAGGTCTTGGGGAACAAGCAACTCATTGGCTTTGCTGTCATTTCTTCCAGTGGGGTAAAGGACAGGAGAACACTACAATGCATATCCCTGGGCAGTTCCCTGCCTCCATTTTAGGGGAGAGTACAGGTGTTTCTTGTGGATTGCCAGAGGAGTTTGCTACTGATCATTACAGTAATTATTACCAGAAGTAACTATTACAATGCTCAATATAGGGTTTGTATGACTACAGGCAGAATGAAAAGATAATTAGTTGCCCAAAAGAAATAAACATCCAGACTTGAATAAGGATCTATATGTGACTGTTTTGGACACAGATCATTCCAGTACCAAAGCACCACCCAGGCTTATCACTGCACTGAAGGTAAAAGTACTCCAGTCGTTAGTGGCAACTTGAGTAGAGTTAAGCCCCTTCGATCTGTGACTCTTTATTCAATGTCTTTAAGTATTATTTATCACTCCCTGTTTGCTAACGATGATGTACAGGGAATCAATGTGTGAGCAACAACTTCATCTGCATATATACACAGACACGTATGTGTGCATACATACGGGTGTGTGAACACACATGTATATACTGTACAGACTTTCAAATTAAGTAATTATAAGCTCCCAGCAGTCCAAACTCAGTGTTATCTAATTATTGTCAGTCATTGGGCTGGAGTGGAACAACGATCTAGCACTGCTGAGAAGGACAAATACAAACTCAGCAGAGGAAAGGCATGTACTTGTTCATTCAAGGAATTGAGAAAACCCCCGCTTTTAACTGTCATAAAAAGCTGTGGCTTCTGCAGAGGGTTCCTGTCACACCCCTGCCACCTCCTCTGCCCCAGGGAGAGCCTGTTCACTCTGTCTAACAGAACTGAGAGGAGAGTCTTGTCCTAAGTCAGAGTCCAGCTCTCAGGCTCTCGATCTGACCCTGAAAACAGCAGCTCTGGCCCATGTGAGGTTGAGCCTTCTTGCCTTCTCATTCTGTTTAATATCACTGACAACTCTGTGTAGAAGGGTTGTTTCTGGCTTGTACAGGAGTGCTCATGAAGCATTGCTCTGCTGATTAAAACATGTGCAAAACAAACCGTGTCAGGTCCTGCACACTCTTTCCTCGGAGAAGTCTGCCCGGCCAGGACAGTCAACTAAAACCCTCTGTGAGCCTTTATTAGAGAGAAGAGAGACTGTGAGCCACCATCCTGTGGCTTCTAAAGCCACTTTTTGAAAGACTGACTCAAACTGCTCCTCCATCAACTTGAGTGTGACTTTGCGGCCATCCCAAAGCTCTCTGATCCAGCAGTGCCTGGCTCTGGGACAGCAATTCATGCTGAAGTGGAGCTTGTCAGTGGAAGGTGAGAAATGAAAAGGTTACCTAGCTGCTGGAGGAAAACATACAGGCTCCTGCCCTCAGGCTGGGCATTGAGCCTGCCATCTAGTTGTTAAAATTACAGCTGCCCCCAGGCTGGCCAGGTTCTCTCCCTCCCCCAGCCGGACCTGACTCTGAGGGGGCAATGCTGCCTGCAGCTGGCATGCAAGTGTCTCTCTTTCCTCTTCCTTCTCCTATTCCCTCTAATTCAGATCCCCAAATCCCTCCACATGTGGTAAAGAAGGGGATGTGGGAATCTCCCAGGCCTCCCCTCCAGAGATGGTTGATTCTGTTTTGACAGCCCTGCTCATTCTGGTCTTGTCTTGTTCTGTATGCCCAGCTCCATGCTTATCTTAGGGGCTCTTTCTACTTCTGCCATGACCAAAACAAAGAAGTCTCATTTTCCTTCTTATTGCTGTTTAAAACCTTCCCCTAATCACAAGTTCTTCCTCTGCTGGTGTCCTCACAAATTGCGTTGGACCTAGTGTTCTAAGCAGGGAGAAAGTACATGGTCAAAGAAAATGGTATCATATGCAGGAATCACCAGACTCCACATTTGCTTAGTTCCCTGTTGTATGGTGTTGGGCAGACCCTTACTGTTCACTCCTACCTTTGTGATGGAAATGATATGCAGCCAACTTCAAATTAGAGTGCAGATCCCTTAATTCCTTCCAGAATTACACCCTTGCTATTCCAAGTTTGACTTTCATTACAGATCCTAGACCAACCTTTATGTCATAGTGCTTGATTACTGAATTTTTTTCCTTTGGCTAGTTGCTTTTCATTGCAACTCCTGCTGTGACTTGCCCAATACTACCCTTTTGTCAGTCTATATATTTTTCTGGTTGGAACTGTAGATCTATGGATAAGCAGTATTAAATATTGTTTTTAATATTGAGCAATTACATGATAAAAGCTCTTCCACAAAGCCAGTGAAATGGTCTCTGGTGCACATACAGTTATCAACAGTGCTTTGGTGCTCTGTTCCCTTTTGCTTTATTAACCCTATGGGCATTGAGCAATGATCCAAATTTTATCTGTGCTGCACGTGCAGTGCATTCTTCTGGCCACTTCTACATAACAAGACAGCACAACAGATTTCTGAAGCTCAGTACTTTACTTGTAAACACATTTTCAATGTTAACATAAATTAGCTTATGTTTGCAAACATCCATGCTGTGTACATGATTATTAAGCAAAGGAACGGGCATGCTCTCCCACTAACCTAAACAGGGAATACTGGCCTCTCTGTGGTGTCTGTAGCCGCAGTAGGAGTATTGTGCACCCTCTCTAACAACTTGTATCTGCAATTAAGTTTTTAATCACTCATAAAATGACTCCAAGTGAGATGTTATGCTTCCTTCAAGTAAAATCTAGGGAATTTGTACTTTCTTTTTGTGCAAATAAGTAAGATCTTTTCCAAAGAGAGATTGAGAGAATCATATGGAA
Organism: Sclerurus mexicanus; assembly: GCA_013396755.1. Lineage (NCBI taxonomy): Eukaryota > Metazoa > Chordata > Aves > Passeriformes > Furnariidae > Sclerurus > Sclerurus mexicanus. The sequence continues at coordinate 1,063,463 of VWZF01004261.1, forward strand.
AAGAGCTGTCTGATGGCGTAGGGCACACACTCATGCAGAAAAGCTGATTTCAGTATCATGCAATGGGCTTTGTTTTTACTTCTGATGGCATCTTTGGGGCTTTGTTGGCTACGTGACAGCAACAGATGAACATGAGCAGTATGTTACTCATCAAAAGCTACCTGACACAACTACCTCAAAAAAGAATAGAGCAGTGAACAAATACAGCACAGAGGGAAGTGATGAGAGCACCCACGTTTCAAATAAGCTAACCTTGTCTAAATGCTGTTTTGATGAAGAAAGATTAAATGATGTGCTGGAATGAGTGCAGTATGACTAATGAGAGAATTCACAGTTATATGTGATAGGAGAGAAAAATAGCAGAAAGGATATAAACCATCAGGCATCTACACACTGGTAGATTGTCGGGAAAAGAATTTGCTGATTGTCCAAAGATATCACTGTTGGCTGTTTTTTTCTCTCTTCCTCTGAGATGTTTCAGCCCATTAGAGATATATCCAGAGTTGAAAATCTGGGATCAGAACTGTCTTGCAGCAGTTCCAGGCTATGTCTCCACGAGCAAGATAAATTTGGGCTGATTTCTGGCTTGTCTGTTCCTCCCCAATAAGAGCCCAACTGCCCACTCTGGCACTGCAGAGGGTAGAAAGCAGCTTCCCATGTTTTCATGGCCAAGGAAGCACACTGGCATTTATCCAAGGGTATAACCAACTGCAGACAGGCAGCTCCTTGCAGGTTGGCAAAATTGTGGTGAGTTGTTTGTGTCGCTGTACTCAGGCAAGAGGGAACAACAGGAACATCACAGTCCCATTGATTTTCTGGGGGAGCGGAATTTTTCAATTATATGATTAGTATTAGCGTTGTATTCCAAGTCTAAGTGTATTTCCTCATGAATTTTCCTCTATTTATTAGGCCTCTTAGGATGGGTACAAGTCATATGAGTGACATCTAATAATTAGTTCTATTTTTACAGAAAGTAACACTGCAGCAGAAAAATGATCTGGCAGGTGCTTAGCTCAGGGCTGGAACAAAATGAGTCCCCAGCAGCTGTCTAACCAAGAAGCTATGCTACCATAGTCCTTGAGATAAGGAAGGGTTTTTCTTTCCAATAGTTTCAGCTTTACGCCACTCCACTATTTTGGTCTTGGTGCTTTCTGGGCTAAACCAATGTATAACAATGGAGAGGACTGAAGAAAGATTCTGTGGATGGCTCTGGATGGTGGTTCCACGTGCAACATAAGAAAACAGTTTTGTTACGAAAAGTCCACGCTGACCAGTAAAGCTCAGCCTGTTTCAGTGTGATATGGCAAAACTGGCAGTAAGATTCCTTCCTTGCCCAGTGCAGCATTCGTAGTCCCAGCCCTGTTGGTATTGCAAGGTTGCTTGGAGATACCACAGCACCAGGAAGATGGAGAGACAGCACCTGGCAGCTCAGACCAAGCCCTAGCACCAATGCTGAAGGGACCACACACAAAATAAACCACCTTTTCTTTCCAGCCAAGATTTTAGTCCTTGATCCTGATGGTATTTGACATGCGAAGGATCCAAATAGCAGGAAAAATCCAGCAAGAGAGGGGAGAGGTCTCTATACTTATCAGTTCAATTGTTGTATTTCAAACCTTATCCAAAATCTAATGGATCAATGGGAATTCTTCCAGTAACTTCAGCTGGTGTTTTATAAGGCTTTAATTAATGGCCTGGATGCTATGATTGTGCATGTTTGTCTCACAGTACCACTCAGAGTTGTGCCTTCAAAACAGACTTAAGCAAACAGAGCTCCTTGATCAACATTTTGTAAATGGCAAGAAATTAACTCACTTGGGAAGGACTTGATAGCAAATGTTTGTCTCCAACTGTTTAAAAGTTTTCTATGATAAATTGGGGGAGAAGAAGCCATTTTTGATCCTGTTTATGACTGAGGTTCAGCTGTATTAGGTTTAAGGCTAATTTTCTGATAAGGGGTAAATGTTTAATGTTAAGACTAAAAATGTCTTAGTATTAAGGAGCTCTTTGCAGTTAAAGTGAGCATTTGGCACAGGGCTGCAAACTGCATCTGACTTGGAGAGGAAAGAACGTGCTCTGGTGTAAAGGTTCCTCTTCTCTTGTAGTATCATTTTCACGTTGGGCAAGGGTCTCGGTGGTGTGGTGTACCAATCTAGCTGTTACCCTGATTCTCCAAGTTTCTTTTTCCTCCTTGTGCATTTTGAAGGGTCTGTCCCGTCTCTTTTTTTAATCATGCTGCTAATTTGCCAAAATAATCATCTGTTTGCCCTTCAGAACCCACCCCATGCCTCATTTCCAGCAGCCAGCTATGTTCCTTAAAAACCAGACTGGGTTTTAGTAACCAAATAGCCAAGAGAGGCTGGTAGTGACTGACAGCTTCTGGGTGCTCATGTACCTGCTTGCACCCACAAACAAGGCCCTGCAATCCCTGCCTTATGCTAGAAAATAACTGGGTTTCAAACCACAGAGCTGCAGACACAAAGAGAGGGCTGTGATAGGGACTGGGCTGAAAGAGCAGTGCCTGTCCTGGAGAACATCACTTTGTTTATGACTGACTCTCTCTGCTTTCAGAGATGCGGGAGAAGAAATGATAGTATGTACTCTGCAGGACTGTGTATATGTGTGTGTGTACACTCAGAGACAGGCACATTTATAAACAAAACACAGAACACATTGCAGTGCTTGAAAACACTCCAGTGTGTCTATGGACATCTTGTTCTCTCCTTCTGTCCTTGAGGTGTCAGGTTTCCTTGTTTACAGTCTGCCTCATTCAGGATCTGGAATTCCTGAAGAGCAGCAAAACCGTATCATGTGACTGAAGACTGATTTCCAGGAAAAGTGGAAGGGGTTCTAGGAAAGGTCAGTCCTCATGGTTTCACTTGTTCCCTTCAAGAATGCAGAACAAAGGAGATGAAGCAACAAGAAATCCCTGATCCTTTGTCTCTCTGTTGAGCCTAGAATGACATCTAAAGGAAAATCCAATGGTTGATGCAGAGTTCCTTACACTCCACACACTTTTCCCACTCTTTAGTGGTTTATTAACATGGGATATTTCACACAGAAGTGGGATTTCTGCCTCCTGGTACGTCAGTCCTTCCAGTGGCTTCCTTATATTTTGAAGGGTTATTTTCACGTGTGCTGTCACAAGTGGTCATAACCCTGCTTGTGACATCATTAGCAAGATCATGGGACAGATCCAGGCAACTGGACATGCAGGGAGGTCTACATTAATGTAGTAGCAGAAAATAAATAAAGAGGAAAATGCAAACAAAACTAACAGCCCCCAGGTCGCATATGCCAAAAGCACCAGTGAGAGCATTTCTAAAGCTCAGCAGCAGAAGCAGTGAACATTGATTATATGGGGTTATCTGGATGAGTCTGGGGCTCTGGCCCTGGGCTGTAGCTTTCAATGACCCTGCACTATAAGATGTCTGTAGTGTCTCTCGTGGCTGTGCCCCACAGATCCCAGGAGACTAAAGTCTTTCACTTTGTGATGGAGACACGTCTGCCTTACCATACTGTGTCAGAGTTTGTCCTGAGGGAAGTCTTGGGCCATGCAGTCTGTTTGCTAACCAGAAGGCTTATGTGCTGCCAGGCTGCAATTCCATGTCAGCCTGAATCAATAAATCTGACTTTTTTTTTTTTTTTCCTGAGATCTCATCCGATCTGCTATCAGCTTGGATCCAACCTGGTGGATCAATGAAACTTATGACGCTGAACAGATTTGTTTTCCAGTGGCATTGATAAACCAGTGTCGCAAGATTCTCAGCTCAGACTCAGTCTGGCTAACTCAAGGTTGTGAAATTTCCAAAGGCGACAAGGGGGGAAAAAAAGCAAAAAACCCGCTCTCCCCTGTGTTGCAACTCTAAGTGCAATCAGTTACAAATAATAATTCTCTCATTGGATGCTCAGATTCATTTGAGTTGGGCCTACAGAAAGTTATTTCTATATATATCAGCAAGATATCTGACCTGGGGGTTAAACCGAAAAATATGCTTGCAGAAAAGTTGCGAATGCAAAATTCTGGCATGGCCAGCCAAGTTCTGCCCTTGACTAATACAGCTTGTCTCAAAATTGTGACCATGTTGTGCAATTGTACAGGGGAAGGAAGGGAAGATCTTAACCATTCTGAAGAACCTCTGTAAGCTAAAACACCAACAAAAAGAACCACTAAGAAATGGAAATACTTGATTAAAGCGAAACACTATAATGAAGATATTTGCTGTGAAACAGCTCCCAGGGCTGCACTGGGGCTTCTAAGTGTTTTTCCTTATCTTTTTGAGCAGCTATGGTTTGAGTTGCTCCACACCATAGATAAATAAGAGGAATCTATTCCCCTTGATCAGCATTTCAACTGCTTGCTTTGACTAAAAGTATGGGCTACTGGCTGAAAGATGAAGGTACAGTATCTAATTGGATCTGATTCCCACACTGAAGCATCTCTGGTATTATTGGGCACTTCAACACCTGAACATGACACAAAGCCAGAAAGAGTCTAATGAATATTCAGAGATGTCGATTGGATTACGGCAGAGCAGAGAAGCCCCAGTCTCGGGCTGTGGGCTGTGAAGGCGATGTAAGGGCAGAGGACACACACGCAGTCCCTACCTCAGTAAACCTGGCCAGAGCTCAGGAGGACTTTCACTTAAAATTCAGAGGAGGAGTCTAAAGGGGAAGAATCAAAAAAATGTGTACCTGGGAATTAAAGAAATAGCAGAAAATCTCTAGGAAATTCTGCTCTATCTCTTTCCACTTTAAAGAATGGATTCACAATGTGATTTCAAGCCCCCAGAAATCCCCGCTAATATAGGCCAAAAAAAATTATTCTAATCCAATCCCATCTACTCCAGTTTCATTTCTCAGTACAGTGAAATGGCTGTATAAGCATTTAAGAGGTTTTTAGTTCTTTTAAATGTTGACCATCTGCAGGATCATGTCATGCATACCATTGCTTTATGGACACTGTTTCTTAGTGGAATTATCATTTAACTGAACAGAAATAAATCTCAAGAGGAAGTGCATATTAATGACAGCTACACCCAAGAGAAGCCTCGTGAAGATTTTTTTTATTAGGATCATCATAACAACAATAGGAGTATGCCATGCTATGATAATCTAATGATTATCACATTACTCACTGTGGAATTGCCATTGTGGGTGACCTTTCTTTCAGCAAGGGTGAAATGTAGCACAGAACAGGCTCCTGATTCATCTTGCCCGCACCTCAGTGGGCCTGTCTTCAGTGACCTTTCATGTGAGTGCAAGGAGAAGCTGAGATGATCCCTCATCTGAAAGACCAAGTGTAGAGCAGACCAGAGCCCTTCATACCTTTAAATGCAGTAAGTAAAGTTGTATATGTGGTGTATCAACCAGTGAGAACAGTGCTTAATGTCTCAGGTAGTTTTCCACTTTTCCTTTACTAGTACCTTGACCAGCAGACTTGTGTTTTTTTAATGATGTTACATTGGACTCTGAATATCAAGACTAGTGGTGAGAGAAAGTGGCAGTAATTTCTGACTCAACATTTTCATCAATAAAAAACAGTCCTAAACTGACTGACAGTGCATCAGCTAGGGCAGGAACCTGATCCCTTCGTACTTCAGATACTGCTTTGAACCATAAAATCAAATGAGGTCATGTAGGTAGCCAGGTACTTGAGTAAAGGTGTCACCATCTGACACGTGTCTGTGGTGAAGCACATTTGAGTCCTCCAAAGGGAGGTGCAATAGAAGGGTGAAGTGTTAATAGTTCCTTTGACTTTTTATGACTTCTGTTTTGCAGAGTGGTCATGTGCTGTTGTTTTGAACTTCGCTCACGTTTGTTGTATTTCCTAGATCTGCCTTTGTGATGGCCACTCCCAGAACAATCAACCCTGAGGAAATTCATGCCTGAACTGATGAAGATCAGTTTTATTCTTAGCTCCTTACTGGAAATTTGGAAGTTCTGCCTTCATTTTTTTCCAAAGTGCTCTTAATTAAAGACCTGTGGATTAATTCTGTCTATGTCGGTGTCAGCTCTTTCATGTCATCAGCACATGTTGTTACTTCTAGGATCCCAAAATCAGAGGTGAAATGTGCCAGGCAGACTTTCTGTTGCCTCGCGTACACAGCTACTGTGTTTAAATTCTGAGCCAGGTGTGATTTCAGTGAACCAAGAAGTTGTGATGACACCATAGATATGGACTATAGCAAAAACATATTTTAACCAGCAAGAGCTGAATCTGCAGCACCTGGTGCTGTTGAGACCACACACTAAGCAAACCTGTTACTGCGTTTGCTTTATGAAGTGGGTACAATACTAGGTCAGGGTTGAGCTGCTCCTGATGTCTTGTGACCATACAGGGTGAGCGCCTCTTCCCACATTTCCCATTTTGTGTGCAAAAATGTCTTGGGACATTCTTCTGCTTGTTGAGGGATACCCAAGGGATACTGATGAGTTCAGCCTGGCTTCTCTTTTCTTAATGAACGGTCACAGAATGATATTTTAATTCTGGAAAGAGAATCTTTTAAACTTCACACTTGGGCTGTAGACTCTACCCTGCACAGAGTAAACAGTGTCAGGCAGGCAGGAGGAGGTCTAGGGTAATGAGAATGGCCGTTCAACACCATGGACCTCAGAAAGGCTCTGCATTCATATGGAGACAGAGCTGACTTGCCTCCACACCAAAGCACAGAAGGCTGGCTGGGGCAGGAGCAGCATGTGTTTGGATGCATGAAGATTCCACATTATGAAAACCTTCCCAAAACAATACAGAGGAAAAAAGAGAGTGTTTCAAAATATGGGCCCAAGGGAAAACCATATTGACGTCTAACAAAAGACTTATTTTCTTCTCCCATACAGAGGTATCTGCCACTTACTCGAGCTGGCAAGGCAGCGTCTCAAAAGGCAATTTAACCAAGTTGCATAAGGCCTTGGCTGGGTGGCTGTAGAAATATAGGGCCTCTTATCTGAATGCTGGCCACAGCTGTTGCAGATCTTGAAGGAATTATTTCTGTGCCTGTCAAACATCTGCTTCGTAAGCAAAGAGGCTAAAACACTAGCAGTACACATGACATGCTGCAGCTCATGAGAGAGAGCCAGGAAGCAGTAATTGGGAACTTTTTTTCCCTAGTATCAGAATCCTGATGTCCCATGAGTGTCTCCAATGGATGGATAGGCCCTAATCCCACTGCATGATATAGTAGACCTGTGCCTTGTCATAGAAAAAGAGTCAGTGTGGTCCAAGCACTGATGTCAGTGTCTTTTTTAAGTTATAAATCATCTACGACTGTCATGAATATTTTGGCATATAGCTTACAGAACTACATTCACGTTCTCTCTCACCACCCAGAAATTATTCCATACAAATATGGGTAAACTCAAAAGGGCTGATGTTAAAAATGAGGATGGGCACGGGAGCCCTTTTACATTAAGTATTTTCTTCCTTTTCTGTTTTCCTCCCTTAGTCATCCCTATATTTTTCCTCTACAACAGTCACAGTGCTTCCTCTGTTACCCAAACTAGCAGCCTTTGTGTATCTCTGGTAGCCTCCCCATCACCAACACTCCCACACTATACAATAAATACCCTCTCAAAGCCTGGCCACACGGAGTGCAGGATGCCCAGATACTGGGTAACCACAATACTTTGTGTTCTCTTGTGTTTTTATGCTGTGTTTCTTTGCATGTGTTCATGTGGGTCTGGAACATGAACCTTCACTCTCTCAAACTGTAGATGCTGTGGGAGAATCCAGTTTAAATATGAGGACTTGCCACTATAAGAAGATACTGATTTTGTGTTTTGTCCATTCAAAACTTTCCTTCTTTGTGCTTGATCAAAACCCACTAGCACTGAAGAGGAGGATGGTGACATTATGAATGGATGAACAATCAGATGAACACGTGTAAAAGGCTGACCTGAGGTCTCTCTCACCTGTATTTCCCCTGGCAGAGATCTCCAGGTGTTCCTGCAGTGTGTTCCTGAGCTGTTTATCCACGTCTTTTGGAAAGTATCTTAGTTCAATATGACATAACTTCACATTTTTTTTATATATATAATCAAATGCAAACAATTAAGATTGCCTAACCGAGCTCTGTGCCAACGGGTAACTACAGTTCAAAGGACCTTTTACGCAGTTAACAGGTTGGACAGCATTTCTTCCACACCCTTCAAACAAAGTTATGGTGTAACATCTAACAGAACTTTCCTGTCAAAATCTGAAGTTCTAGGGTGAGCTCCCAGGCCAACTACCTGAGGCCCCAGGTCATGAAGGACACCTTTAGGTTGAGTAAAAAATCAATGCATGATTTCAAATTTTCAACTGCAGAAGTGGGAATGCATCCATTTTGGGCTCCATGCAATACCACAAGGCTATTGCCAGTTCTGTGTGTGTCAGCTGGAAGCTAACAAAGCACTATCACCTTGCAATGAAAACAATTTTATCAAGGACTTCTAACTAATTTCCATTCCAGCTATGTTGCTGCAGTTTTTATCTCATTATTCTCAATGACCCCGGGCAGAGGAGGTGTTAATACAAGGGAAGAGAAGATTGTGTTTCTAGTTACAGCTTAATTCTATAGGCAGAGAGAGTGGGTTTTGTTCTAAGCTTTGCCATAAATCTGGGTTGATTAACATAACTTTGCCTCATGGCTTTAATCTGCAAAGCGGTACGAGCAGTTACACTTAGCTGAGAATTTAAAATCATTACTATATTTAAAGTGCTTTTTCTGGAAGATGGTGCAGGTGGTTTGGCGCTACTTGTTATAGGAGCTCACCTCCAAGTGTCTGCTCAGATAAGGTATTTTGGAGATTTGCGTAGTTAAGTTTGTGCTCATCATTCACGTGGGTGGCTGGATTTAGTTTAGCTGTGCCTGGAGGTGGTACTTGGCTAGACATGTGTCTTCTTGTCTCAATGGAATCTGAACGCTCAGAGAAAGGAGGGCAGCAGGGAACTGACTCAGCCAAGGACTGGCTGTGAGATATGGGGCTCTTCAACTCCTGAGTTCAACTCCAATAGAGTTAATAGAAATCAGATGGTTATCTCGCCATCTGGCAGCCCGTTGGGAGCTTGTGTGCATTGTACAGGTGAATTTTACTATAAAGTTACAGGACAAGAGACTTCATCAGCTTTAAGGACAACCTCAGAACAGTGAAGAAAACTGAATAAACTATGTCAACCTAGAGCAATGGTGTGGTACTTTTAAGAAGTGATGTGTAAGAGGAATGAACTATGTCTTAGCCTTATAGCTTAATTTTCTGACAGAGAAGGACAGATTTCACAGCTCTTGAACACCAAGGCTTCCTCCTGGCAAATCAAGTGGGTCAGAGTCTTCTATCAGCTCTGTGGTCCTTTCTGTGAAATTGGATGATGGTTCTGACTTGTCAGGAAAACTCACAGCTCCAACCACACATTTTATTTTGTTTGTTTGAGAAAGCAGGTTAACGTCCCTGTTGAAAAAAGTTTCTTTTCATACTCACAATAAAGATGGATGTGAACACAAGGGAAAGGTAAAGGGATAGTTTGCTGGGATGGCCAGAGCAGGATGTAAAATCACACAGTGTCTCATGGATGTGCAATGATATTATAAAACCTGCACAAACTGTGTGCTCCGGCTCATATCACCTCATGGTTTTCAAAGCAACATTGTGCCTCAGCTGGTGGCCATTTCACAGTAGCCCACGGCTTCTTGTGTACTACAAGAATACAAGCCTTGTGATTCCTGATATACTCTGCTAATTTGAAAACAGATCCCAAGACACTTTGCAGCCTACCAGGAAGAGAAAGGGGTTTCCAAATTTCTCCCCAGCCCAGTCTCAGCCCTGAGTGAAGCTCTCACATCTCCACAGGTTGCAGAGCCTGCTTGTGAAAAGTGATGAAGGACTGGCGTGCTCCTCTCAGTGCAGAGTTAATTAACAGCCCAGGGCAGGACACTGGGAAGGTGGGTATTTTCTAACAAATCCGCTCTTTCCTTCTTCCCTCCACAGAGCTGAGGGCTCCCTGAGGGATGTTAGCTGCAGCTGCCAGGGGCTGTAATTATCTAAAAGCATCCTTGTGCCCAGGGACAGCAGTTTTGCTGGTGGGGTTTTGATTTGGGCAGGAGGTTTGTGAACCCTCTGGTCAGCTGTGGTGGGTGGGCTCAGTTTGCAGGGGTGTATATTAGAAGCAGCTGTGTTAAATTGTGTTTACTATAAGTGGCCTGACTGCTCTAGAGGTGAAGAACTGGCTTTGTCTCCTCATCCCAAAAGGCACTAGAAGAGAGCCCTGCCCAGACAGAACCAGGAGAGCCTGTGGGGAAGGTCCAGGGCAGCAGGTGAATCCAGAAGGCTCTATGTGCCTTCTACAGTCATTTATTTCATAGCATTGGCTTGCTGGTGCAGGCACTGGTCACAACGTGTGTGTGGAAGCAGATGCTTGTTTCACCCTCTGGGTGTATTTGGAGAGCTGGATTGGGCCAGCTGTGGGTGAAGCTCCTGGTATGTATTTCTGTGATGTTTGGTTGTTTTCTTTTGTTTACACTTGCTTTATCCATCTTCGTTTCCTGTTTGTCTCCACTTACCTGGAAACTTACAGCACTTGTTTTTGTTGTGACAACAATTCATTTTACACAGGACGATGTTTACGTTGTTGTCTGGCTGGAACTGAAGTGCCAAGAGGTCATCTGGTATAACTGATGTCAAAAAACTATGCTTCCTAATGCCTCAGTGCAGTACTGGAAGAGCTTTTCTTTCTCCACATTGGGTTTATGCATCTCTTCGTGTTTTAGAATGGTTATAGAAGTAGAATTTGGCTGATGCAACTGGCTTAGTTCTTCCACATGAAATTTCACGGTGCGGAGAGAATTTCTGGCCATTTTCAATTGGGACTGGATGTGCCAAGCCAATGTTAGAGCTTCTAGGGCTGTAAAAAATAAAAGAGAGCTTTTGCCTGAAACCAAGCAGTAAATCATGGACAGTGTGCCAGATTGAAAGGAGAAAACAAGCCTTGCAAACTGCTGTTATCCACATTATGTCAGCATCATCAAATAAGAATTAAACTCATGATTGTGTAACTGAGGAAACTGAGGCAGGGAGTGACCAAGAAATCATTGAAAGAGCTTAGAGTGTCATCTAAGGATTCTGGGTGTGACTTTTGGTTAGGACTGATGATTTTGAGGGTCTCAGTGCAAGACCTTTAAGAGAATCTGGTGTGCATGTGTGTTTGGTATTTTGGGTTTTTTCTTGTGTTGTCCTTGTCTGTGTCCCCCCATCCTGCTCCCTCTCTCCACTCTAGGTGCTCATATCTGTGCGATAGATGGTGCCTTTTCAGTGCACAATGTTAGGTGCTGTAGAAAGGAATTGTCTGAATAACATTGTTTTTTTAAAAAATTCTTACCTTGCATCCACCTTCTTGCTTGAGTAAGAAAGACTACCTGTGGGAAGGAGTTTCACCCACAGGTACCCTGAAGCTAGAGCCTGATTCAGAGAACCTACTTAGCCGCTGTCTGCTGTAGTACACAGGTGAGAATGGGCTGCCAAGGACGTGACTTACCATTTCTAAAATATATGAGGCTCGTGCAAAGAGCAGCAGATGCAGCTACAAACCTGCCAGAATGTATCTGAGTGGTGCATGTTGTTGAAACTGGGTCTCACTTTAAGGAAATAGCAGATGGGACTGTGAGAGAGACAAAGAGAAGTAAACCTTAGTGTGTTTGGCATGTTAATGTGGGTTCTGAGAGCTCTAAAGGAACTATCCCAGAGGCGTGTATTGCTTAGCAGTTTTGGCTTGCCACAGGTAATAAAAGTCTGCACTTTTGTGAAGAACTAAATGTACAAGTTTATTAAACACCAGTAGACTGTTGTCTTTCTTGAGGAAAATTTCTTGTCGTCTTTCATCACACTTTATAGAGCATGTTGAGACACAATTGAGAACAGTCTGCTGTTCTTGTTCGGAAGCAGGGAGTGTTCCTGTGAATAGGAAAGCTCCATTTGAATTAATCATGGCTGATTAGGCATCTAATGGTCTCTGCAGCTCTTTAGATCTGAGGTCCGCAGCAACAGCTGATGCAAAAGTAGCGTGTGTGACAGTGAGTAAGAACTATGGTGCAAGATCAGAAGTGCAGCCCCGTCTATAGGAATGCATGTCAGTTTGCTTTCTTCATGGCCTTGCAGTTTCATACTTTGACCAGGTTATGTCTCACAGCTGTCTGCATCATCACTTATTCTCTTCCTCAAGAAAACAGGTTTGATTGGCATTTTCTGAGTTTTTTAAGGGAATTTCAATAAACTGAGGAGTCGTCAGGAGTGTGTGTGTAGAAATAAAACCAGTAAAATCATCATGCCAAAGGGAAGATTGAAATTCACAGGATGTTTTTGTGTGTGTGTGCTTGGTTTTAGGAGGGGAAAAAATGGATGCAGTAAAAAAATGAACCTGACAGTGGTGGGAATATGACAAGTGAAATCTGGTTTTGCTCTGTGTTTACTTATTTATCTGAGTGATTTTAGGATGGGAGAAAAAAAAAATCACACAGAACCACCCCTTTTTAGAAGTGTCCCAAAACCTGTTTCAGATCTAGGCCTGCTTACTGATCTCTTCAGTCCTTCCTCTGGGGAGTTTCATGAAAGAACTTACTTTATGCTGACCGTCTCTCTTTATACAGTACGTATTGTGAGGGAGAAAGATCTTGTCGTCACATGTCTAATATCTATTTCAAAGTGAAGTGAAAAGCATGAGATGTCTTTTTGTTCAGCATTTGTACAGCTCTTGCTCACAGGCCTGCTTGTGATTGAGGTCCTTGATCTCTATATCAGTACACAAAGCCAGTAAAATAAGCTGCTACCTGGGGCAGGCCAGATTCCTAAATGTGACCAATGCAAAAAACCCAAGGCTCTTCAAATGCCAAAGAGACCATCTGTCAACGTGCTATGCCAAGTTTGTGGAAGATCAGCAATACAACTCGGATTGTGAAACTATCTAAAACGTTGCATAGATGATTGTTTGTGATAGGAAACATTTAAGTTGTGATTGGAGCGGCAAAAAATCCTGCCGTTTAAGTCTTGGTCCCTGGGAAGGGAGCAGTGAGACAACAGCAGTTCAGCTGACTCCCCAAACCAGCCTCCTGATGATGCTGGACACATTGCAGGGCCAGGCACTTGAGGTGAGGCTGCTGCATTTCAAAAGCCTGTGCAGGGTAGTATGTTCCAGTCACTGTTCTATTCATGTTCTTGGAGAGTAATTCACATTAAAGTATTTTTACTGAGACTCACCTCAACGTGGTGAGTCCCTGTTGTAATGATTCATATAAAGGAAGCCATAGATCCTTGATCCCTCTGAGTATTTGTTTACATCCTGATGGATTTTAAGAATGAATAGAGTATGAGGTGCTAAAAACTTAGCCCAGGCCGAGTGGGTGGAGGAAGGGGGATATTGCTAAATGACTGCTGTGCTATTAATTGCTGGGCAGATACCTCCCAAATTGTAAGAACAGTCGTTTTGCAAGGCTGCCTCTGTGAGGTAAGATGCAGCTGAATAAGCTCCAGCCTGACAAGAGTGAGAAGGTGGCTGCAGCGCTTGCTTAAAATTTCTGCTCCAATACTTGAGCTAAGATTAGGAATGTTGTGCGCTTGTGTTCTCCATCTGAATGCTCATGCTTCCCTAGTTCCCATTACTGTCATTATGGGCTTATCCCTTTGGCTTTTTTACTGTAATATGTACTATTTTATACCAACATTTGTTGAAGTGCCTTAGGTGTATACAGGTAGAAATGGAAAGCTCTTAACACTGCAGTTTCCCTCTGAATTAAAGGACCACATTAAACTGTGGCTTTGCCCTTTTACCAACAGGATTTTTTTTTCTTTAGTTTCTTCTCCAATTGTGTGGCCTTATGTTGCTGACTTCTGTCTTCTGGAGGGAGATACTTCTCAACCTATGCTCCAGTAAGAGGCCATGGCCTTGGGACCTGATTCTACAGATGGGAGTGTCCCTACCCTAGTTTCCACGAGTGTGCTACAAAACCTGCTAGTTTCTATACTAAAATTAAGTATAGGACCTGTGTGTTTGTGTAATTGAGGCCTGAGAGAACTGAAGCAGAATGTCCCAAAGACTGTGCTTTTGGCTTGTAACTCTCTGATGTGTATGTGCTTTAAACTTGTTCTTGAAATGCATCCACTTTGCTGTGTATGCGTCCGAGTCCTTTTTCAAGGAAGAAAGGAAGGAGAACAGAAATACTTTAGATTGTGATAGTTGCTTTTGGCAGGGGATGGGATCAGCTTCTAATTTGACAAGGTAATCATCTCTGTCTTATGGAGTCTTGTTCAAGGATCTCTCAGTGTGCAGTGGATTTACGGGCACAGATCTTCAGTGTCAGCAGAACAGTGGGTCTCCTAAGGTCACCTTGTGTGGCTAATGAAGGGGCCTCCCAAGTGCTGTCTGAAGGGAATTTAGGAAGGCATGAACCAGTGTCATTCTGCAGTGTGAGAGGTTCTGAAAAATGTGCGTGGCAGTCTTGTGTAGATGACAAGTGAATTTCATGGGTGTAGAGAGAGATTGTTTGCTCAGGATCTACAACTCAAAATTTTTCTGGAACTGTAAAGAGGACTGAAAGAAAGCTTAGGCATCTAGGAAAAAAACAACCAATAACCAAAAAAAAACCAAACAAACCAACCCCCCAAAATACTGTATGTGGAGTTATAAGTCAGTGAAATTCATACCTAAAAAGGCCAGAAAATTAAAAATTAAGCATTTTCTTTTATTTTTGTGTTCTCATTTTTTCCTTTGATTTCATGATTTCTAAGTGACTGAAGTCTGTTACTACTATTATGAGGATGACAATAATCACGTCTTGCTACAGAAATTGGGTATCTGGTGTGGCATTAGGACTGAGAACATTGAAACAAATACCAAGAAAGGAGTGAGCTTCCAGTTACATTCACATTAAATTGTTTTCTGGGAGGTTTTTAACATGCAATTTTTATGGCAGAAACCTGTGACCTAGACATAGGAGACACCCTATCCAGAACCCATGTTGTGTTACTGCTGTTCAGGATGCAGCAGGATCACCTGGCTGGGCAAGAACATGTCCTGAGCTCTTCTCCCCATCTCTGCAGTTAATGGGCATTTGTGCCAGTGTGCAGTCACGCTGCAGGAGCCTTCTCACTGCAGAGCATCTGACATCATGTGTTCAAAATAATCCAAAACTAACATGGGAGTATTCACTTTCCTTTTCCCTCCGGCTGGAGCCCAGAACAGGCAGCAGAGTCTGTCTTAAAGACGTGCAAGGAAGTGGTGCAATATCTTGGCACTGCAGGCATGTGGCACATGCTGCCACAGCTGGGGAGCTGCTGCAGGAAAGGCTGAGGGGACCCTATGCAGCACTGTGAAAGATGCCAATATAGAAGCCTAGCCTATGTTGCCAAACTACTCTCCCCAGTAATTCCTGGGTGTTACACCCTGCTGGGAAGGGTGGACCTACAGGAGCCTTACCTTTGGACCTGCTTTCCTTGTAATGTGTTATGTTCAACCAGAAGTCTTCAAGTTACGCAGAGGAGTAATTTTCCCAAAATGCATGATTCTGTTTTCCAGTGACACATAAAGACGAGGTAAAAGGGGATGACAGCAATACAGATGGTTGCTGGTGGATCACTTACTGCAGGCCTGAGAATATCAGCTTCTGGGTGGAGATGAGCACTGAGAAAGTGCTCAATTAATCTTGCTGGAGGCATGAGCTGCTGTGGGAACTCCACTGCAGTTGTGAATGTGTGTTGTCTCTGAAGATGCCTGTACAAGAGTGATCATTCTTCATATTAACACCTTCCCTTTCAGGCAAACAAAGCATTTTGTGCTCAGACAAGTATTTGCAGTTCTCCCATTTTGTAATTAATTTTTCAAAATGCATTTCCATTCAGCTGTATAGGAGAAATAATGGCATCCACCCACAAAGAAAGGGCAGCAAACAGTCCGTGATCTCTTCAGGCTAGAAACTGTTTGTTCAAGAGGTTTGGCAGCTGCTTTCAAATAACAAAGATCTTCACAGAACTATGTACTAGGCGATGACTGGTGTGAGGTGTTTGGTTGAGTTTTTTTCAGCCTGTTTTCCTTGTACCTCATAACCTGCCCCCTTGCTGTACCCTGCCCTTTTTGTGCATGTCCCTGAAAGACAGGGCTAGTGCACGTGAACAACATGTGCTTCATGGGACAAGTAAAGGGAATATTTTCTTTAAGGCAGAGAGCTGGTAGGGGTTGCCCTTGATCTGTTCCCCTTATGCCACTGGAGATAACATTTTCTGATTCCTCCTGGATATGGCATTGGATGAAGGACTCATCAGATACCTGTATTAGTTTACTTGGGCTATTTATAGCCCAAGACAGCAACAGCAGCGTGATAAGATAGTTCAAGAAAGCTGATCATAGATCAGTAAGGGGATAGCGCAGACTGTCATCTATGTGCTGCCATTGCAGACAGCACAGCTCTTCTGAATTCCTGTGTGCAGATCTGCAGGTGAAGAACCTCCCAGCATGGTCCTGCCTTCCAGTGCACCAATTCTTTCTTGACACTTCATGCATATAATCAAATAGCTTGTTCCTTACTGCNGCTAGTTGTAGCAAAGTCCAGCAAGACCTTTCCAAAAACTGCCTCTCCCCTTGGCTTTTATTTATGGATTTTCTAGTTTGTCCGCAGGGAACTGTTAACTGAGCTGGATCTAATTCATTAGGTGCAACCTTTTATTTTGCTACTTGCTACTGAAATCTTTGCACTGCTTGGAAGCGTAGGCCTGTTTTGAATTATGGAAGGTTTTTAGCTGGATTTAATATAGGAGTAAAATTCAAATAGAGATGGGAGGAAAATATATTGTGTGGTTTTTGTACCTCAGAAGCAATATGGCCACATACAACTTGAAGGTATTTTAGCCTGAGTTCACAAGAACTGTATTGTCTTGGGCAGAAGCCAGGATTTCTGCATGGAATTCAATAGACTATAGCTGCTCAGCTCTGCTGAGAGCTGTTGAAGGAATGTGCTTTTGGTTGGCAAAGCTAGTCCAAGCGATGCCTTTACCTCTCCTGTAGCTCTCTTGCTGGGTTGGGCCAATGTGACTAGGGCTTCAGTGTAAATTTGTGTATTGAGGTGAGCCAGGCTAAGGAAGCCCAGCTGGGGGGGAAAGAGTCATTGGGCATGAAGAGCAAGACTATCTTCATCAGCAAAGGCAGTTTAGGAGAGTGTTTGCAGAACTTAGTGACTCCTGGAGTAGTAGTACTTCACCTCATTCTGAAAATTTAGGGTGCTTAATCTCCTTGCTGAATCTGAGTCAGCTGAGAAATAGCTGTTCCATGACTGGGTGAGGTGTGGGACTCCTCATGATGCTGGAACTCTGCTCAGAGCAAGGGATTTTCTCTTAGAACTATGGCAAGCAGTCAAGCTTATGCAGAACTTCAGCGTGCATCAAAAGGTATAGGTCTCTTTAAGGGAATCTGCTTTCATAGTGAATTCTTCTGGTCTCTTCCTTAAGCTGTGGCACTCACTGAAATCGGGTAAAGAAGATGTTTCAGACTAATATCCACAAAATAGCCACAGCTGTAGTAAGGCTTTGCTGTGCCTGAAGCACAGGAATGCTGTTTTATCTCTTCCACCTTAGTACAAGGAATCAGCCAAGGGGGGAAATGAGATATGAGATATTTTCAAACACAAAAAAAGGCAGCTGAAATAAGAAGAACTATGGCTCATGCATCTTTTCCCTACCTCTCCCCCACTTCTTAAGGCTGAAACTGGGACCTCCATGAAAGCAAGAAGGTTTTAACACCAGAACTGGATTCTTATTCTGTGGAGAGTTGCATTCTGAGTAGAACTTGGTGTACACATTTGCAAGCCGAAATCTTTACTGGTATAAATCAACGTGAGTCCCCTAACTGAGAGTGATCCAATTCAGGCTTGCCTGCATCTTCCCTCTTCTCCTTTTAAGCTTTGCTTTATCTCAGTTTTATCAGATCTATGACTGCCCAGTGACAAAGAAGTCAAATGATTGAGGGGTGGTTCTGTACTGGCTATTTGAGTGCTGAATATCAGAAGCTTCTCTGATGGTTTCAAAATCAGGCTAACTTACTTTGTAGCATCTGTCGTAATGCAATGCATCCTTTGCAGTCCTTATAAACCTTTAAGAGTTTATAAATTACTGTACAGAACACAGTAATTTATTGCCTGCATCAGAAATTATGTAGCAAACTGCTGCTGGAATTAGAGTGGAGCTCTCTGTACTGTGTGTTCTATGGAGTACTATGTACTGTATAATAAATTACTTAACTCTCCTGTTTAGCAACACCTGATTGAGCAATAAGATGCAAAGCAGCACATGAGATCATTTTACATATGGTTTAAAAACCTTTAAGACAAAGTGGGTATCTTATATTTAGAGTGACCTGAGTCATTCTAAGTAATTCTGACTACCCACCTACCAGAGCTTTAGTCATGGTGTAGAGGTTACTGAATCAGGACTTGTCTGTGGATACCTTTGTCTGTGTAATTGTGCTGAAGTTAATAATGCTTGTTAATAAAGTACAGCTCCTGGGAATTGGGTCAGATCAGGCCTTGTAGGATGTTTTGTATCACAACACACTGTTCCATTAAACATGAACTTGTACTGATACCTTTTAGCGTTGTAATAGCTGTAATTAGTGGCAGCTCTTCTCCTGTATAAACATCTGTCTTTCCCATGCAGATTTGCTGGTTAATTCTCCTGTTGCTTCTTGCCAGCATGTCTCATGGGAGAGGTGTTCTGCCACTTCTGAGCCAGGCAGGTGTGTGAAAACATGCTAAAGGAGCACCTTTATATTAACATAGTAGGAAAGTGTCTCTGCGTATGATGCAATTGTCAAAGCTTTAAATGTTTAGACTTAATGAACCGAGATGTTTGTAAGCAACCAAAACCTGGTAAAGCCTGGGAGGAAAAAGTATAGTACGGATGGATTAGGCACAATTAGAACATTTGTTCATATGCATAAAGCTCTTAAGTTTTTAATGTTGTAATTGCCAGCACCAAAATGAAGTTGCATAACTAGTCCCAACCTGCTCAGGTGTGCATGCCTTGGATGAGGTACCAAGCACCATCAAGATCCACAGGCTTCAGGGTGTCCTGGCTCAGAACCCTCTGTCCCTCATTCTGTTTGGTGAAGGCTCAGCCCTCAAAAGGAGACGCCAAAGTGCCTCTTCAGTACAGAGAGGTTTGGAGTCCTTCTCAAACTCTGAAGAAATATTTGTGCTAGCGGGTGAAGCAGGAAAGTTTGTTGTTTTGATGAGTGCTGGTTAACTTAGGACAGCAGTTACACAATTGTAACCCTGCTGGATTTCTGCTGAAATATCTGGTTGGATGTCAGTTTGCCTCATGTGTCTCCGCATGTTCCAGCTTCCCTTGGTGAAAGGGGGCTCCAGCAGTGCTCATTGCCTGGATTCAGTCTGTTGCAGGGGTATTTTAGAAGCCTGAGGTCAGGTTCTGCTTCCATACAGAAGCTCTGTAGCTCAGATGATTATCAAAGTGGCTGTGACCAAAGCTGTTGCGCACAGTGTAGTGAGCAAAGGTGTTAGAGGAGCAACCAGCCTCTCTGAGAGGGCCAGGTGTCATTGTGACCTTGCTTGATTACTGTTTTATGTAAGTGGCTTTTGTCAGGCAAATTAATTCAAACAGTGACATATAAGCAACAGCTGAGAAATCACACCCAGTGTTTGCTTAACTTGTTAGTTTTGGGGGTCTGCCTCAAACAGAGCTGTCTCACTCCTCTGAAATGAATACTGTTAAGGTCAAATTGTTTAGCTCCGGCTTTCTGGTTGGTAATGTTGATTTGTTTGCAGTTGCCATGAGGTTTGCTTCAGTGCTCTGTTGAATTTCTTGATAACCAGAGTGAGACGTATGCATTACAGACAGAAGAGGCAGGGGAAATTGTGAGGACTGTAGAAATTGGCATGAGAGCATATTAAGGGAGGAAGCAGGTGATCTGCTGTTGCATATGCAACTTCCTGAGGTTATTCTACCTAGGGCTGTACAAGGGAGGGGGAAAAGAGCTGGACTGGGTTATAAAGGCTGCCTTGATTATGCACCTGCATTATGGTGACTTAATTCACCATAATGCATTAATGCACTTAGATTACAGTGTGCAAAGCCTTTGTAGCCACTGAGAAGTAGGGCTTGCCCTGATGAACTACTGTGTGCAAAGTACTTCAGAGACACAAAATTCTCTATAGTTGTTTGTCATATAACTTGTGTATGGTGATGTTTAGTTCTTCTGTTCCTGATTTTTCCTTTGATTCTTGGTCTGTAGTTAAGTAAAATCAACACATATACCTTCCTAGCTTCCTCTAATTGAAGTTGGTGAGGCAAGATTGCTTCCAAGGAGTAGTGCTGCCTTGCGCAAATCTGGTCTTTCTACTGCATTCGTTATTTTCCGTTCCCATGTCTTGACACCTTCAACTAAATGTGTTTCTTTGTTCTGTAGACCCTTGATACCTTCTAACATGCTTTTGTCCTTAGCAGGCAGTGAACAGATAAAGGTCATATCTTGCCTTAATCTGATCAGGGAGATGGTGAAATGTTTATTAACCATTTAGAGGCTCTCTAAAATGCATAATATCCAGACAGAAGAAAAGGATTGCTCAAGGAACAGCAAGATCAAAGCTATAACTCAAAGTAGTTAGTTAAAAATAAATTGAACAATGGACAAGGAAGGACATGTATCTAGAAAATAGTTTCTAAGCAGTTAGGAAACTCCGAGATTGTTAGTTGCTCCCAAGGGGTAAGATGGTCTTGTTTAAATTAGATGCATACCTAGGACCTGGCTATAAAGCTGGGATCCAAGAATGAAGTTTTCCATTCTAAGTGCTAGAGTCTAGAAGACTTAGATCTCTTTAAGACTGAACATGACTTTTTTTTCCGTATTCTATTCTTTTTCCAAGGAGCATGTTGCCAGGGTTGTGTTACTGCTGCAGTGGGTTGAATGCAGAGGGAGGAGGTTGTCTGTTAAATTTATACCTTATCTCTCATTTCCCAAATGTAATGTAACCCTAAACTGAGAGATCTCAAAGGGACAGGACAGTAATGAGTGCTTAATCAACCTTGCTTAATCAACTTTGCCATACACTTGTGACTATTGTTGATGTGCTTTGTTTCTTCAGTAGCAAAGACACATCAGCTTTTCCAAGTTGAAAGTATTGAGTAAACTTTCTGATCATGCTAACTCAAAGATTAATCAGTACCTCGTCCTTGTTGTGTGTTTATATTTACAGTTACTAACATGACAGTTACTCCAAAGTTTAAAAATATGTGGCTTTTTCTATAGGAAAGAGAGGAATCCATCGGCAGAAATCACCTGATTTCTCTGGGAGGCTGCTGCATTAGATTGTCTTCTGTGGTTTCTTGGAGAAACAGTGGGATGGGAGGGAGTTAGAGCCTAAGACTGAAATCTCATTCAAATGGTCATTACTTTTCAACTTGCATCAAAATCATCAGCTTGCTACTGAAAACATGTATCAGTGTGCATTTCCCTGTTTTGTCTGATGGCGGCCCAAAGGCTCTGTTTTTCTGAAGTAATTTCATAGTGGTCTTTGTTGGAACTGCAGTCAGCTAAGAGGAAACCAAGACTTTGACCTCTTTTTCTAGTGAGAAAAGGTGCCGATAATTCTCTCTAGGATATGACGTTAGAAAGAGAGGTATTGAAACCAGTTGAGGTAAGGACAAAGAATAGGATATCTTGATTCTCAAACCAAAATTGAAGCTGGCACTGCCTTCTCTAGTGTGACTTTTGTAAATGCATGTTTTGAGGACTGGCCTCAAGCTGTGTCCGTGGTCTGGTGGGGCCCACTGGAGGCTTCTGTGGTGGGGACAAGATGTTCCTCTCTAAACCTCTGCTCAGCTGCTGTCAGTGACACCTCCTCTGTGTGTGCCGGAACGGTTTGATGGTTTTCAGGATTTGCTTGTAAACCAGCAACCCCATCACTGATTGTGGTTCTCATTGTTTGTTGCTGTTTTGCTTTTCCCATGTCTCTCTAGACCAGTGTCTGTGTGAGTTTGAGTGTGAGAGCACAATGTGAAGGAAAAGACTGAAATCAGGGAACAAGCTCAGAAGTACTGGGTACCAATGACTAGCCAGGTGCACAGTGGGCCTAGGCAGTTGGCTTCTCTTCCTGCTCTGTCGTGTGAAGCTCTGTGTTTCTGCGGACACATCAGCAATCACGTTCTGGGTTTCTTGATGGGCTGTGTATTCCAGACACTGCTCTCATTTGTGGCACGTGCTTGGTGGAGGCTGGATAATGGTACAGATACTCCACTGGAAGGAAAGGTTTCTCACTGGCTGCCAGGGGGACAAAAAAGCAGGAGGATTTACAGCAAAAACTGCTACTTAAAGGAGAGTAAAGGAGAGGTGTTATGAGCTATCAGAGTTGTGTTATTCTTTAAATGTATTACAGCATCTGCTCCTGTCATTCCCAAATCATGTGTCAGACTTGGATGTACCTTAAGGTGTGATCATTGGAGCATAATAAATCTGGGCTTCCTTCTGTTTCCTCTTGATACCCTCAGGCTGACAATTTTAGGAGGTTTAATGTGAGTGTGACACCTCTGATGTGATATGGGGTATGAGGCAGCTGGGGTTAAACACCCACCCTGAAATGGCCACAATACCCAGTGTTCCCACCTCCTGCTTCTACTGCCAGTAAACTGACCTCCTGTAAAGCTCATCAAGAATGGGGAGAGAGGAAGAACTGAGGGTGTGTAAATATTCAGTGAGACTTGGAAGTGGATGTGTAGGGCAGGAGAGGTTATATACTGGGTTGTGCTTTTTGTGTTGGCTTGTTACCTCTTAACATGAGGGTTGTAACCTTGTGAGATTATCACTGTTCAAGTGTTGATAGATGGTTGAATGAGTTATTGAGAGCAATAATAGTAAAAGGGATGGTAATAATGGTCTGTAGTAAAATGGAGTAATAATGGTCAATAAGAGAAAAAAGCTGAAAGGGTTAAATAGTGAAGATTCACACCAGCCTTTAGTAGAAACTGCACACCACATTCATCAGTTCTGATGTTGTCTAGTGGAGAGATAGGCACGATTGACCTCTTGTTCGTATTGCAGAGCTGTTATTTCAGCAGTAAAGATACTGTTTGAGGTGCTTTTCCTCTTCCTCTGTGTCCCCGCCCCCTCAATGCCACAAAGATAACTGTTGACCTAGAGCATCCCTTCCTTCTCATTCGGTTTTTATGCCATAGCAGATATTTATCTTTAGGCAGGAAGTGATGGGGTTAGTCCCTGCTGAGCTGTCAGATTAACAGAAGCTATTTGAGAGAAATCTGATTTACGCAGGAGTAGCTGTAAAAGGGAATGGGGACAGAGAAAGGAAGGATGGTTCAGACCAGGATAAGATGCAGCTACAGAGCTAAACAAAAATGGGTAAAAATAGGGGTAAGCGTAGGGCTGTAAGAAATATTTCTTGCCCTTTTAAACTTAGAAGTTGAACTTTTTATTTCTGTCTTGGTCTGATAAAAGCTAGATCAAGAGGAAAATAATGCTAAGTACGAGGTTTACAAATGAAGACCTTGCTTTCATTAGTATTGACAGGCAAACTGTCCATAACTTTGGGACCAGTAAAATTGCAGCATAAACGAGACCTATTTTTTTTTCCCTCCTTTTTAAAAAACAAACAAATCAAATACCCCTTCCTTCCAAAGAGAATCTCCACAGGAAACCCCAACCAACTAAAAAAGTCCTAACCAAAAAAAAAACCAACAAGCCCCCCCTTCAAAAGATAGGAAGTCTTGTGCAGAGCCCCAAGGGCAAGAAATTCAGGGAGCTGAAGATCATGTTTAAAAGGCAAAGTAGAGTGGTGGCTGTGCCATTGTGTGCCACTGCCACATGCATGCTCATGCTGGCAGGTGGTACCTTTGGCTCTGTCTCGGAGGGAAGACTTAGAGTGATTTAGAGGTACAGAGTTAAGTGACTAAAAAACATGTGAGTGTCAGAAACAAAGTAATGGCAGTAGTTTTATGACATGTGAGGCACGCCTGAGGATGCCGTTTGAAACGCAACCCCTACACACACAGAGAAAAAAGACTTGTGGAGAAATGTAGCAAGTACATTCTGCAGGCAGGGCAAGAACAGCCAGGAGCTTGATGATTCTACTCCATCTCCTTTTCCAAGCAGCCAGAGGCGTTGTGTGCTCAGGCAGTCTTCCTGGCTCTTAGTTAATTCCTGTACCTCTGGGCTTCAGGACACAGGCCTTGGATGTACCTGGCCTGAGTAAACAACAGGACCCACGATAACAGGGAGAGGCAGAACAGTCTTACTGAAATAAAAAAAAAAAGCTAGGTAAAAGAAGAGTAGTTTTACCAGAACTAAACAGGATGATGTTTTTAGGAACCAAAGCTGAATTAGAACTCTGCTAAAAGGCCAACCATGCAGCTCCTTCCTATGCATTTATTCTGTCACTAAATACAAAAGCATTTCCAAAGGCCTTATGTTACAGGCAGGGCTGATGCCTGCATCGTGTTGGGTCTTGCCATGATTTTGAGGATCAACTGCTCAGGCTTTCAAGGTGGGAATTTGACTGCTATTATCTCTTTGGAAGATTCGTTTTGCTTGCCCCATTTCTGGTGACAAGATCAGTGCTTCTGGCAGACCAGAGCTTAGGAGATGATTGTATAAAATGAGAATCTCTTCTCCTCCTGTTAATTCCGTTGCAGATGGTTGAAACCTCTACTTCAAGGGAGGTGGAGGTGCAGAAACATTGCACTTGACAAAAGGCTTGCAGATGGCAGAATGAAGACTTTGCTGGTGGGTGATTTGGGGACATTTGGTGTAGCCTGTAGGGCTAGAGTGCTCTCTGCTGTTGCATTGCATCTCAGAATAGCTGTAAAGAAAGAGCTGTTTGAGTCTGTCTTGCCTAGCCTTAAGCATTACCCTGGACAGTACAAGTAACATAAAGGACGTAGTGGAACTTGAAAGGAGAATTATCTGGTGCAAAACCCAAACCATTAGGATATCAGACAGCTGGGTTCCTTTCACACTAGGACGTGAGTAAGAAAATGACCATATTGTTTGGACCAGTAAAGCTGCTCACTCCTCTCACCTTTCACCAGGGCTTCATTTCTTTAGTGATGGCACGGGGCTACTTGTTGAACACACATAAATTATGTATGTTCCTTCTTTGGGTTACGTATAGGAGGCCTGGCCACCTTGATCTGGACCCTCCTTTCCCTTCCTCCTCCTTTATGGTTAATGGACCTTCTTGCTGCTTGTGGCATCTCTGCTAAAGCAGGGTTAGTTACCTTGAAGCTCCCCTGAAACAAGGTGCTTCTTCTCAAGGAGTTGGAACTAATTCTTTTGGCTACCACAAAATGCCTCTTCATTCATTATAGGGAAGAAAGATGGTTCTGTCCTGGGAAGAAGTTGGGGAAAATATTTTGAGAACCTTGAAGGTTGCTGGATGACTGTGTGATACTGGAGAGTCCAATATTGGCATTTCTTTCCTCCTTGTAACAGTGGAATTTCCAGTAGTCTCTACAGGAACTGTTTATCTAAAGGCTGTGTTAAGAGTTTTGAAATAAACATGTGCTTTGGCTATGACCTCTTTATTACTTTTTTTTTAAAAAATGTATGATCTTCAGGGAGGTGGGAGGATTTGCAGTGATGAGATCAGCAGATACAGAGCTGGACATTTGGAGCTCTCTCCTTGTTTCTGATCCCAGACCCCTGGCCAGATTGTAATTTGCGTAATCCCATATTTGCTTCCCCTCTGTGTTTTCAGCTGCTTGGAGCACCCTTTGCTTTCTGGTAACAATCCGTTCTTTATTGCTTTAAAGGTAGAAGAGGAATTTCTGCATTGGGGAGGCTTGTAAAAGCACTCTAGAAAGAATGTCAGGGCATAGCTGCATGCAAACTATTATTGTAAACATAAAGCTTTTCGACTGATCTGTGCAGTATAAACCTGACAGTTTTGTACAATGTTTGAATCACCCTCTGAACTAGTTTGGAGACCAGACTATTTGTTGCCCATGTCTGATATCTCACTTGTTTCATGTATGTGTTTTTATGCGGCCTGGAATTCTGGCTTTATCTGGACCTGTTCAGGTCTTTAATTTTTTTCCCAGTCTAATTTAGCACAATACAGTTAAAAATAGGTTCATTGTTCTTAGGGTTTTATGTATGGTTAGTATTCCCATGCATCACTTTTAGTATTAAACTGAATCTGAATTACTGAACTTTACAAGGTGGACTTTAGACTGGAAGCAGATGGAGTAAATTCTCTTAATTCTGTCAGTTTGGAGTTTTTTAAAGGGAAAGAAGAATTAATTTCATCCTTTTGGCCACTTAAGTTTCAAACAGTAATGATTTGGACCATATGGTAGGTGTAAGACTATTCCCTTTTGGTGAACTGTTTTAGAGAGAATTGTATTAGGCTAAATAAGGGTGAATAATGCAAAGATTAAAAAGTTAGGGGTTTTTTTATTGTCTAGTAGAATATTAGATCTTTAAAACCATGGGTATAAAAGAAAATATTATTTCCAAGTCTACATGATCTCAAAGCAGAAGCAGCCCAATTGTTATGTTGTTCAAGGCTTCTCCTGTCATTCCTGGTAAAATCAACAGTGATAGATTTACTCAATTAAGAGTAAATCCGTTCCAACAACTCTAAGTATAGTTCACAACAATGACTTGAGTGTGAAGCATCAGAAAAAGGAAGGAAGTAAATGCTATTTAACACATTAGTCTCTTTTTTTTTAATTTGCAGGCTGCTTTTTCCATAAAGGGACAACTAATTTTCTAAAAGCTACAGTTTCTAGGTACTATGAGATCTTAAATTAAGACTTGTTTGTAACTCAGTGACACAAAACTTGGCATTTATACAGTGACTGTTGCAGAATCAAAAATGCGTTAAATTTTTTATTCTCCTGTAGATGGGAGAGTAGTAGTTAAAATTTGAAACGTTGTTATAAGTCGTCCTTAAATACTGCTGGCTCTGACTACCAGTACACTGATTAATGAAAAGTCATGGAGGAACTGTGAGAAGAGATCAAAATTGGTTTTTGGAGTCCAGAGCTGCTTTCAATATTTCAAAATATGTTTTCTAATGTAATTTTTTTTGGTGGAAATATTTTTGCCTCAAAGCAGGAAAAGCAATAATAAAGTATTTTAACACTAAAGTACACTGAAATCTTTTTCCCCCACAAAAAGTGAAATGTTACATCCTGTAGCTTAGTCTTTGAACCATTTGGGATTTAAGGGTGCCATGGGATGATGCTGTTCTCTAAGGGCAATGAAACCAGGCACTGAATTTTTAAAGTGGAAATTTTTTAGTAGTCACAAGACAGAATTAATCACAAGCTTCAAGATGAAGTAATGAAACTTGCAATGCTGTGAAAGGACCCTTTTTTCCCCTTCCTTGATAGCAGGAGTCAAGTGTTTGATCCGCACCCATGTGAGTTCAAGGACTTTCCAGAATGCAGCATAGCTTTGTATGATTCGCAGTCCATGGTGAAGATCCCAGTTTGTTGTAATCTCTGAAAGGGGAGAAATGATAAATAACTGAATGAGTATTTCTCATGGTGACAGCCTTCTAAACTCAAAAGGCAATATGTGAAGCGCTTGGGCTGTGCCAGCCTTATGCTCCATATATCCATCGTCTCTCAAGGCTGTGTGTGATGCTTAATCTTCACATAATGCCAAGGGTGATGCAAAAAATCTTTCATTAATATGCTGATGTATAATAAATGAGAGACTTATAAATCATGAAGCTCAAGGACTGGTTTAAGAATAATATAGCAATCCAAGAAGAGGTTTAAATATTACTGGTAGTGGTTTGTCTGTGAGAAATGGATGTGAACATGAAATAGTGTTCTCTTGATGGGAGCTGCTACTACTCCTGGTATAGAGGTGAGTGTCCCTGCAGTCTCCTCATGCCATTCTGCTTCCCCAGTAATGGTGCTGCCTGACAAATCAGCAGTTATGGGAAGAAACTGGGCATAAAGAAGCTCTGAGCAGAGCCAAGTGTATCACTCATCAAGCAGGTCATATTCGAGCCTCTCTGTTGAAATTGTTAAGTGTATGTCTCTTGGTGGAAAGCTAGTTTTGTTTGTCTAAGCAGTATTTCTCAAGAGAAAGTGCCACTATACAAAAGCAACTTGCCTTCTTTGTTTTAAATGGAAGTAAGTGGGAAGCTGCGTGTTGTAGAATTTCAGTTTTTTCTTTTTCAGTATGATTTCTCATTTTGTTCTGAACATCCCATCCTCTGAGAAAAGTTATTTCCAGAGAAATAAGATCTCTCTCCATCCAAAGTTGAGATGTTATTGCTGCAGTGAGTTTTGAAATTTTTCTGTTCAGGGAGAAAATTTTGTCTTCTGGCAAAAAATAAAAAAATTATTGGTTTTACATTGGATTCAGAAGCTTCATTTAAAGAAAAGAGAACTTTTAATGAGCAATTCTTTCAAATAAGAGTTGTTTTAGATACTTTTTTTCTCATTGAGAACAATTGGGAGAAGAAAGATGCAACTTGCCTCAGTTATGTGATGAGCAAGGTTGTAATGAAATATCAAAATCCTTTGCAAAAATAAACCAGAAACATACCAGAAAAATAGAAATTGAGCTAACTGATAGAAATAGTTCAGGGAGAAAACTTTTGACATAGAGAAGGTTTTCCCCAATTCTTAGAGGTGCAAAAATGTGCACACTCTTTCTCTTATATGGTTTTGGTCAGATGCCCTGTGGTATTAAAAGCAAACAGGTATAGAAATCCATTCCTAGGGGACACCAGAGTCAGTTTAGCAGGCATAAGTGCCATTGTTAATGTGTGGCTTGCTAAATGTCTTGTAAGCCATAATGCTCATGCTTGTTTTGTTTGTAGTTTCCTCATTTTCAGAGTAACAAGTTATGAATAACTCTTCTAAATCTGATTTTTATGTTTAACTCACTGATATAGCTGTAACAGCTTATTCCATCAATCATTGTGAATATTTAGTGTATGGAAACTGCCCTCTGACACCCTGCAAAGGTGCTGTTGTGGTTTAAACCCAGTTGTCAACTAAGTACCATGCAGACCCAGTGGATGGGGAGGAAGATTGGAAAAAAAAGGGGTAAAACCTGTGGGGTTGAGGGAAGAACTGTTTAATAATTGCACTAAANGCTGGCTCTGACTACCAGTACACTGATTAATGAAAAGTCATGGAGGAACTGTGAGAAGAGATCAAAATTGGTTTTTGGAGTCCAGAGCTGCTTTCAATATTTCAAAATATGTTTTCTAATGTAATTTTTTTTGGTGGAAATATTTTTGCCTCAAAGCAGGAAAAGCAATAATAAAGTATTTTAACACTAAAGTACACTGAAATCTTTTTCCCCCACAAAAAGTGAAATGTTACATCCTGTAGCTTAGTCTTTGAACCATTTGGGATTTAAGGGTGCCATGGGATGATGCTGTTCTCTAAGGGCAATGAAACCAGGCACTGAATTTTTAAAGTGGAAATTTTTTAGTAGTCACAAGACAGAATTAATCACAAGCTTCAAGATGAAGTAATGAAACTTGCAATGCTGTGAAAGGACCCTTTTTTCCCCTTCCTTGATAGCAGGAGTCAAGTGTTTGATCCGCACCCATGTGAGTTCAAGGACTTTCCAGAATGCAGCATAGCTTTGTATGATTCGCAGTCCATGGTGAAGATCCCAGTTTGTTGTAATCTCTGAAAGGGGAGAAATGATAAATAACTGAATGAGTATTTCTCATGGTGACAGCCTTCTAAACTCAAAAGGCAATATGTGAAGCGCTTGGGCTGTGCCAGCCTTATGCTCCATATATCCATCGTCTCTCAAGGCTGTGTGTGATGCTTAATCTTCACATAATGCCAAGGGTGATGCAAAAAATCTTTCATTAATATGCTGATGTATAATAAATGAGAGACTTATAAATCATGAAGCTCAAGGACTGGTTTAAGAATAATATAGCAATCCAAGAAGAGGTTTAAATATTACTGGTAGTGGTTTGTCTGTGAGAAATGGATGTGAACATGAAATAGTGTTCTCTTGATGGGAGCTGCTACTACTCCTGGTATAGAGGTGAGTGTCTCTGCAGTCTCCTCATGCCATTCTGCTTCCCCAGTAATGGTGCTGCCTGACAAATCAGCAGTTATGGGAAGAAACTGGGCATAAAGAAGCTCTGAGCAGAGCCAAGTGTATCACTCATCAAGCAGGTCATATTCGAGCCTCTCTGTTGAAATTGTTAAGTGTATGTCTCTTGGTGGAAAGCTAGTTTTGTTTGTCTAAGCAGTATTTCTCAAGAGAAAGTGCCACTATACAAAAGAAACTTGCCTTCTTTGTTTTAAATGGAAGTAAGTGGGAAGCTGCGTGTTGTAGAATTTCAGTTTTTTCTTTTTCAGTATGATTTCTCATTTTGTTCTGAACATCCCATCCTCTGAGAAAAGTTATTTCCAGAGAAATAAGATCTCTCTCCATCCAAAGTTGAGATGTTATTGCTGCAGTGAGTTTTGAAATTTTTCTGTTCAGGGAGAAAATTTTGTCTTCTGGCAAAAAATAAAAAAATTATTGGTTTTACATTGGATTCAGAAGCTTCATTTAAAGAAAAGAGAACTTTTAATGAGCAATTCTTTCAAATAAGAGTTGTTTTAGATACTTTTTTTCTCATTGAGAACAATTGGGAGAAGAAAGATGCAACTTGCCTCAGTTATGTGATGAGCAAGGTTGTAATGAAATATCAAAATCCTTTGCAAAAATAAACCAGAAACATACCAGAAAAATAGAAATTGAGCTAACTGATAGAAATAGTTCAGGGAGAAAACTTTTGACATAGAGAAGGTTTTCCCCAATTCTTAGAGGTGCAAAAATGTGCACACTCTTTCTCTTATATGGTTTTGGTCAGATGCCCTGTGGTATTAAAAGCAAACAGGTATAGAAATCCATTCCTAGGGGACACCAGAGTCAGTTTAGCAGGCATAAGTGCCATTGTTAATGTGTGGCTTGCTAAATGTCTTGTAAGCCATAATGCTCATGCTTGTTTTGTTTGTAGTTTCCTCATTTTCAGAGTAACAAGTTATGAATAACTCTTCTAAATCTGATTTTTATGTTTAACTCACTGATATAGCTGTAACAGCTTATTCCATCAATCATTGTGAATATTTAGTGTATGGAAACTGCCCTCTGACACCCTGCAAAGGTGCTGTTGTGGTTTAAACCCAGTTGTCAACTAAGTACCATGCAGACCCAGTGGATGGGGAGGAAGATTGGAGAAAAAGAAAAAGGGTAAAACCTGTGGGTTTGAGGTAAGAACTGTTTAATAATTGAACTAAAATATAGTAACAATGAAAGTGGAGACAACAAAAAGAGAGAAATAAAACCCAAGGGAAACAAGTGGTGGCTGTTGCCCAGCCAGTTCCCCAGCATCCATCGGCCCCTCCTGGCCAACCCCTCTCCAATTTTTATACTAAGCCTGATGTTCTAGGATATGGAATATCCCTGTGGCCACTCCAGATCAGCTGTCCCAGCCATGATCCCTCCCAGCTTCTTGTGCACCTGCTCACTCGCAGAGCAGGGGACACGGAGAAGTCCTTGCACTACTGAGCAAGAACTAAAACATCAGCATGTTATCCAAAACGCAGCACTGTACCAGCCACTAGGAANAGTGGTGGCTGTTGCCCAGCCAGTTCCCCAGCATCCATCGGCCCCTCCTGGCCAACCCCTCTCCAATTTTTATACTAAGCCTGATGTTCTAGGATATGGAATATCCCTGTGGCCACTCCAGATCAGCTGTCCCAGCCATGATCCCTCCCAGCTTCTTGTGCACCTGCTCACTCGCAGAGCAGGGGACACGGAGAAGTCCTTGCACTACTGAGCAAGAACTAAAACATCAGCATGTTATCCAAAACGCAGCACTGTACCAGCCACTAGGAAGTAAACGACCTCTCTTGCAGCTGAAACCAGGACAGGTGCAAAATAAATGCTGAGGAGCAATGAGGTCTTTGATTGCAGCTACCAAAAGTGAGGGAATCCTGGGGGTTTTTCCTTTCAAATACTTTTGTCTTACTATGTCTGCCTAAGGTCAAGTGACTTGTTTGTTGATTAGTTACCAGAGGAGTTTTCCATATATTGTGATCCCCTAGTACAGTGAATAGTTTCTGAATAAACTGTAACACTTCATCTGTTTGTATATTGGTATATGATTCATATATTGGCAGTGATTTTTTTTTTGTCTGAAAGCCCTCTCAAAGTAAATGAATGATTATTATTTAAAAACCAAAACAGACAAGACCTCTTTACCCTCCCAAATTATTAACAGTGATTTTCTTGGACTAGTTTCAGTGGCTTTAAATGAAAGTTTCAAAGTATGTTGAGAGGGGAGCATGCAAAAATAGAGGGAGTGGAAAGCAAGGTATAGTACACTATGAATATCTACAAACACCAGTTCAAGTCCAAGCATTGTTTGATGAGGAAACAATTCAGTATGCCAAACTACAGATAATTTGACATTTTGTCTTGCGCCTGGGCTGTTCTGTAGTTGGGAAATGTAGAGAATTATCTACAAAGCAAGAAAAATTAGAATATTTGCATAATAAATATGAGAAATTAACCCAGTTGACAACGTTCTAAAAAGCTTTTGACAACTTGGAAAATGAAAACAAACAGCAGTTGTTGGGTAAAGTGCCCCAGTCACTTTAGACAAAGAAACAGGAAGCCTTAAGGATAATGAAACACCTTTTTCGTGATGCAGACTCTTTTTTTGCAGGCCCAGTTTCTTTGAGTTTGCTGATTTTTGCCTATTCAGCCTGATTGTTAATCTGATGCAGTGACTCAGTTATTTAGTTATTGCTTGGCTTTATGATTTCCAGTTGTTTTCTGCTATTGAGAGTTCTTTGGGTCCTGTTTATGTGGATGCACACGTATATAAATTTAACCTACACAGAAAGTTATTTGCTAATAATTCCCCACCTGGATTCAGTTTGACAGATGCTTGTGCGCAAGAAATCTCTGGTTCAGTCTTCACTGAAGCTGGTTAGTAGCAAGAGTCAAAATGATGACCATGTGCTGTTGTACTTTTGAGATTTATATAGCGGGGAGCTTAATGCTGTTTCACTACCTGGTTAAGTCATGGGCTCCTTGAGGACTGAAGGAGTCACTGCCCTGTGCAGAAATCATAAATGAAAATTTTAGTCAATTAGAGTAAAGAAAAAAAAATTGGATCCATTCCAGTTTTTTAGAGGGGGAGAGGGGGGCAAAACTTATGAATCAAATGTGTTTGTGTTCAGTCTCCCATTTTCAATGGGCAGCAGTTTGAACCGGCTCTTTGTTTATTGGAAAATATTTGTGTACTTTCAGAGACTACTGAGTCAGAGCCATACGGAGCAATTGAAGTTACAAGCAAATATTTTCCTCTTTCATGCAGTTAAGTGCCTAATAAATCCCTATAAACATGAGCTTTGCTAAATGAGACAGCATAAATAGGCTTTATTAAGCCCAGACTTAATTTACTTCACAGCCACATTGAGAACATCTGGCAGCAAGGACCAGCCTTAAAGTGAATGTAG
Organism: Sclerurus mexicanus; assembly: GCA_013396755.1. Lineage (NCBI taxonomy): Eukaryota > Metazoa > Chordata > Aves > Passeriformes > Furnariidae > Sclerurus > Sclerurus mexicanus. The sequence goes on from VWZF01004261.1 coordinate 1,096,958, forward strand.
AAGTCTCTGGTGCTGACTCTGAGGCCACAGCTGTGTAAGTGCATCTCAATGTGGACGTGAACTGGGCTGGTAGTCCCAAGTGGGGCAGTAGGGCTGACTGCTGGCTTCAGCAATAGGAGGTTCAGGAGCTGCACTGAGTAGCAGAGCACCTCTGTGCCTAAAGCAAAGGAGGAATTACAGCTGTGCATCTCCTCCTGCCCCCGTAGCTGCTGACACTGAAGAACAGTAGGTGGGCTGGTGTCTCTGCCACCCATTTCTCCACACCGTGACGGTGGCATCTGTATCTGCGTTCCATGATACTCTGGAGTAGATACAGTTCCCTTCCTGGGCGGACCTGGATGCCCCCTCTTCCCTACTCTATTGGCTTAACAAGTCCAGACTGGGAGCTGATGATGGGGAGTGAAGTACATGGAGATGCCTGGGAGAAGGTGGAGAGGAGCAGAGGAGCAATCCATCGCTTTTACGTGGACAGAGTGTGCACAGAGAAGAGGTATATGGGTGTCCCAGGAGTGCAGGTTCTTCTTCTGAGAAAGCTGTGTGTTGGCTGTGGGATCTGGACTATGATTTTAGTTGTTGTCTGAATCCAAAATAACTGTCAGGTATAGCTCTGCTTAAAAGAGTAGTCAAAGTCTGATTGTGATGTTGTGCGCAGGGATGTACATGGTGATGCTCAGGGATGAAGACATCCCTCCCCTTTCACCACTGCTTTTTGCTCTCCATCTGGTGCACTTGTTGTGTGCGTATGGCCCCTTTCCCTCAACTGATTTGGAATCAGAGCTGTGCCCAGGATTTTCACAGCCCACGTTCATGAATATGAACCAAGACTTACTAGCCAAGCACTTGTTTATGTGGGGGCAGAACTTGGCAAGTTTTTATCTTTTGAAAGAAGACCAAAGAGGCAGACATATAACTACATTACTTCATACAGTATTCCCATACTTTGTGGGCTGGGATCTAGAAAAGATTTAATTGATAGCAGGAAAAGGTGGCAGAAAGAAAGATTTTTGCACTGGACTCATATGGTGTGCCTAAAATCTTCTGTTTTCATTTCTGATGCTTTTAAATTGCTCATCTTGTTTAAATTTTCTTCATCTAAGCACTAAAGACAGTGTCCAAGTTGATAAAAATAACTGTCATTGCTGAGATCTTTGAAGCTTTCCATGTGGGAGAAAAGTTTCCTTTTTCTTGCTTCTCAGAAAGGTGTTTCCTACTGCTCAGAGCCAAGGCACACTGGATTAGAAAATACATGTGTTTCTACACCCATTTCCAAGCAAAATATTATTAAATCTGTGGAGCTTCTTTACGTCAGTTGGCATTTTTGTCACAATTACAGAATGTACTTTCAGACTGGCTGAAATGTGCACTTAAAAAACAAAAAACCAACCAAACAAAAAAAAAACGAACAAAAACCCAGGAAAAGCATGCTCTTTAATATGCAGACATGTAGGGGAAGAGTGTGGTAATGAATTTGGCTTAGTTTGTTGAGTCTGGGCCAAATTCTGATCTCAGTTACACTGGCCTCGGCTGAGTTGCTCCAGATTTTCACCAGTCAACTGAAGCCAAACTGTGTTCTTTTGTCCTTTAGCATTTATTAGTAGTTTAGGGGCAGGAAATGGGGATAAGCTTTAAGTGTAAAGCCTTAAGAGTCCTGTCCCAAATCCATAATTTGAGAATACTTTAAAATATACTATATGTATTTTCAGTCACTGACTACCTGGTCTCACAGGTGGGGTGTTCCAAGACTTCTATATTTGTATAGATATCACCTTTTGCACAGAAGTGAAACAAAAAATGGCTCCACCATTGTTGTATCTGTATCAGCCGGGTCTCGTGTAAGCTGTGGAAGCTCTTCTTGAGCACTGTCAGTAACTGCCTTATTACAGACCATGGATTAACACATCACTGGGCAATGTATGCTTCTGTATATTTAATAGCTTTAATCTTCCTAGCTGTAAACAGCTCTTAGAATTTTGCTTTTGAACAGTTTTGTCTTTAAAGTACAGTGTTTAAATGTAAACTTATCAAAGGCAGCAAATAATAGCATTTATGACTTTAAGGTAGAGAATCGTACCTTTGTATGTGTGTTTGTATACAAACCCCTCCTGTAGTGTTCATGGAAGCAGTGGCTAAGCTGTTAGTCTGGAGGGGATATTATCTGTTATTTTGCATGGGTGCTTACACAGTGGTAGCAGGAGGAAATCACTTAAGTCCTTAAGCCCATGTCCATGCTAAAACATGTTAGAAATGTTCTCAGAGATGAGAACTCAATAATATATACCCTTATACTATTGGCATTGTCCCTGGCATACCGTTGGTCATCTAGCACTCTTCCAAACAACTCCTTGACGTGGTTCAGGAGTTATACTGTTTGGCAGCAGTCTCCACAGGTGTGACCAGCCTATTCCAAAAAGTAAATGAGTTAATAGTATGACTATGGAAGGTTGGCATACCAGTAGTCCTTGTTATTAAAGAACAACCCCTTGTGAGAAGCAAATCAGACCTTATGTGTTTTATATTTACACTAGTAAATTAATCAAGAACAACTCTTGTCATGTTGGTGATAATAATTTGTTGAACCACTGCATGGTTGAAAATAACCCAAGACAAACAAAAAAACCCCACAAACCAAAACAAAAGAAAGTCATGGTACCTCCTGTGAGATGTAATGAGTGTCCTTGAATTCCTTACTCCAGAATAAAGTTGCTAGGCAAAAAGGGATTGGATTCTTCCAGAGGAAATCTAGGATGTTAGAGATTACCCTGGTGGAACATCCTTTTCAGAGGAAGGATAGTAAGGGTGTTGTACTGCCAGGTTGACCAAATTCAGCTTTTGTAAACCACAGCAAATGCAGAGGCATTTACCTCTTTCCTAAAAAGCTTAAAGCCCAAGATTACTGGAGAGCTTCACTGGGAGGGAGAAAACATTGCACATACTACATGTACAATCTAAGCCCACTTCCTTTTTTTTGTGTCCTATAGTTTTAGAGAGGACAATGTGAACATTGCTGGACGAACTGAAGGCTCTATTATTACTTAATAATCTAATTAGTTGGATTTTTTTTGTTTTAGTTTATTTGTTTGGGTTTCCTCCTCCCCACCTCCTCCTTCCCCCAGGCTTCAGTTTCCTTTTTGTCATCTATTCACTTCCATATGGTGTTTTTTCTAGTTGGCAAGCACTACAATTGGCTTTCTTGGAGGCATCAACTGTAAAAAAAGTTAGAAAATAAGATGCATTTGCAGGGCTTTTTGTCTTCCCAAGCAGTCTGAGTACTGAATGGAGGAGCTTCAAGGCAAGAGTTTGAGTTCATAGAATCACAGAGTGGATTGTGTTGGAAGGGACCTTTAAAGGCCATGTTGTCCAACCCCCTGCAATGAGCAGGACATCTTCAAGTAGTTCAGATTGCTCACAGCCCCATCCAGCCTGACCTGGAATGTTTCCAAGGATGGGGCATCTACCACTTCTCTGGGCAACATGTGCCTGTGTTTTACCACTCTCATTGTAAAATACTTCCTCCTCAAGTCTTTTAGTTTAAAAGCATTACCCCTTGTCCTATTGCTCCTGTTGCCCAAGCACAATCACTGTCTTGGCACTAGAAGACACGGACACTGGGCAGAGAGTGTACATCCTGTCCTATCAGTAGGTTATATATGCCGTCTGATAATACATCACCAGTCTCCTGGTGGCTTGATCAGCCTAAAACATCTGTTAGGGAGTCCAGCTCAGGTAACTCAGATGCAGACTTGGCTTTTTATTCTGAGAGAAGCCAGGAGATGCTCTTGAATGTGAGGGATTCTGATTTCTGATAAGGAGCTCAATGATCTTTGGATCAAATTTGGCAGACTTCTCAGCCAACTCTTTTCCTTGTGTCTTTGTGGTCAGCCACATCTCCAGGGTGTTCCTCGCAGTGGGGGAGTCAGTGTAGGTTCTGCAGACACACAGGTGTAGCTGACCCTGGATTGCAGGACCGTGCATTCATTTTTCTCCCCGATACTTGGTCAGAACTGGCACGGTTAAGTCTCCCTTGCGACATACATTGTTTGGAGAGTCCTGACACAAGCTTTTAGAGGCAGGTGGGACTTGCCTGCAGTGAGGGTGCCCACTACAGATACTGCTGGGGATGACAGAAAAATTGCAAGCACTCATAGTCATTAGTCTAGAGACCTAGCATTGTATTTGTAACATGCTGCAATTTAGCCTATTCTACTTTGTCATTAAGGCATTAGAACAAAGGCATATTTTGTTTCTTTCATGTTAGTCCTGACTCTGCATTCCTCTTGTGGACATCCTCATTTGGATGTGCTCAGACTTCATCTGTGCTGTTAGAAGACAGCTGCATGGCTTGTTTGTTTGCTGCAGACCTGCTATTTACTCTGGGTATTTACATAACCTACGGGACTGGTAGCAAACTGTGATTGCAGTTACCCTGAAATAAACCTGGAGTGATTTTGGTGTAGTAGTTGTTACTTTTCTTTAGAAATCCAAGTCAGAAAGGGTCCCTTAATCTCCAAATTGGTATCAAATTGAAGACAGAAGGCAGGGAACTCTTTTCTAGCTGGATTCCTGAGGACACCCCAAAACCTCTTAGGGACAGGTGAGCCAATGGAGAGGGAAATTCATGAGCAAAGACACACTTCTGTATAGTAAAGATAGGGGATGGTGTTCACCGTAAAAAGTCTCCAAGTGAACCTCAGTAGTTTCCTCTTGTCTAGAGTGGTCTAACTTGGACAATTTAGACAATTTAGCAAAGGAATAACCTTGTAGCTCACGTTCTGATCTTGCACTTGGATTGCTACAGTAATCCCCTGGTGTAAATGAAACCAGAATCAAATCAAGTGCTTGAGAATAACACCTTCAAAGATTTGTTCAGCATCTCTTTCTGCCCTTCCAGTCCTTTTGCTCACATTAACAGCTGTGATAGTGTTTACATTCCAGGCTCTTAGACCAAGAGACTCTTTTCTTTAGGATCACTGATACACATAGAAGTGCATGGTGATCTTGCCTATCCAAAGAAAACAGTGGTTTATTTTTTCTTGATCTGACCCTGCCTTCTTCCTCAGTGTATCATATGTCAGAGCCTAAGAAATAAGCCAAAAAAAGGCAGACTGCAAATAGATAGTGTAGTACAAAATTCAGACTGTTGACTGTGTGTTTGTATGGAAAACTCCTGGATTAAAATTACTGCTGACTGGGCATGGAATAGTTAAAGGATGTTAATTATAAAACAGTGGAGGCCTCCCACTAAACTAATGCCTCGCAAAGACATGATGCTGAACTTCATTAAAGCCAAACTAACAAACAAGATGTTACTCTGTTGTCTAATTGGTTTAGACTTGTTGTGTGTGCCTGCATGTGATTATTTTTGTGTGCTTTTTACAGCAGTAGCTGGAACTGTACAAGTGTTTCCTTGACCTTGGCTTAAAATATTTCTGCAGTGTCCATGTTCCCTTCTCACCATATCATGATGAAGTGGGTGTACAAGCAGGGGGCTTTTCCCCCATAACAAAGCTCTTGTTATCCTACCAGTATTTTAACTTAGAAGTTTAATTGAGGTACCCAGGTGAAAAGACCTGGTTAATTTTATACAATTGGTATTTTCCACATGGTGAGGTAGCACTGGAGACAGCTCAGACCGTGTGGAGTGCTAATTCCCTCAAGATGGAGAGGTGAGGTGATTGGATGGGTGAGAAGTAAAGCCATCTCCCACATCAGACCTAATTCTCAGGTTAGGGTGGAGGAAGTTCATAGCTTTCATCGCAGCTGTTTTTCAGTGCATGCCCACTCCTGAGGACACAGCTTAGTTGTGTAATAACGTGATAAAGAGAATTCTTTCTGTCTGAATGATATGCCAGGTATGTTTAAGACTTTCTCACTCTTTTGACTGAGCAGCTGACAAAGTTGGATTATTTTTTTTTTTTTCCCTGGGAAGCTGCTGCTCTCCTGGACTTGAATAGGAACCTGCTCTGAGACCATGCAGGATAAGAAGTCAGACAGACACCTGCATATTGCAAAATATCACCAGATCAGGATCTTAATTACCTACACAAACCATAAAATAGATTTAGTAGGGCACACCCTTGTTGGGAGGGTTACTTGGGAGGTTCTGTAGCAAATGTCCCTCATGTACTAGTGATGATGCTATAGCCATACCTGTAAGAAGGTGGTGTGATTTTTGCACAGGCATTTAGCATAGCCTGTGCAAATCATCTTCAGCTGTGGAGGACCTGATCTCTCTACTTCCATGCAGTACCCAAGAACTGGCAGCTGTCTGAACACTCTCTGGGGCTTTTAGCCACAGTCTGTGCCTCCAATTGCTGTCTACTTGTAGCAGCTTAGTGCTGTCAGGGAGGAAAACCATACCAGGGGCAGGCTGCATAAGGTTTTTTATTAAGAACTGTCTCTGGCCCTTCTTCTCTGGGTATTTTCCACTATTGAACTTGCTTGCGCTTATAGTACACAAATTGAAGTCCAAAGTAGTTTAGGAAATGTACACTGGAGCTGGAATTGACCTGGGAGATTATGGGTTCGTTGCTTTGTTTGCCAAACTACCTGAATGTTATCCACTCTGATTTCTGTCAATAACCCCGTCATTTTTGGTAGTAAGTGGACTTTGTCAATATAGAGAAGTCAAGACAAATGTAATCACAGGTGCTCATCTGACCTCTTCAGGCAGCTTTTCAATGGTAGAGTCTAACGATGTTGGTAAGAGTTTGTCCAGTAGCTGCTCCCTGCATTATCCAAAGGACATCAAACTCCAGTCAAAGAGCTGGCAAGTTACCACAGTGTTAATGTCCTCTATCCTTTAGTACCACCTCCACTAGCTTAGATGGGTTGATGCAATCTTGTTCTTGCATTGAGTACATTGTTCCTGCAATTTTTCTTGGGTGTTAAGTATCAATATAAAAGCAGGGAGGGTTTTCCTCCTGTGTTATCCATAGCTGATATTGTGTGTCTTGGCAGAATTTGCTGCTGTATCTTGATGGACTACAGCACATGAAACAGTGTTTGGAGCTTTGATTCTCTTCTCTCTTGTTAATGATTTGGTCTATAAATTTTGAACTTTTGTCTGCTCCTCTTTTTGCATTCCCTTGGTTACTGGTCTTGCTTATTTAGATGAAAGCATCTTGGGGCAGGGATGGTCTGTTGCTGTGGGAGAAATTTTGCCTCTGCTGATATGAGCAACAGAACTGTACTTCATTTGATTTTGGAGCCTAGATTTTACCCTGCATGTTTGTACAATGCTTAGTGAAATGAGACAGATTGTTTTTGGAGCCTTAAGGTTCTACTGAATTAAGAGTAAGAAAGGAGACAAAAGGATTATATGAGGAAAAAATTTCCTTTTTGTACATTGTGCTGGATGCCTGGCTGTTTCTGTTGTGTTATGGATCTCCTTTACCCTTCTGCACAGTATTTCCTCTTGAGCCCATTCCAAAAACATTGATTTCAGCTTCTGACTGTGCCAACATAAATGTGGAGATGAGTGAAGTCATTCCCAGGTTACACCTCTCAAGCTGAGTGTGCATCTGGAAGCTGAGTGTTATCCACAGGGTATCGGTTCAGGCTGATGGCAGTAAAGCTGTTGCCTTGTGACGTCCAGTGCCTGAAGGAATCAGAGCTGCTTCTACCGTGTAACACAACTGTCCCAATCAAATACTAGTTACTGTACCATGGGCACCCTATCAAGACCCTCGCTTTTTTTGGGAACATGAATAGGGCAGCTTTATCTTTCTGCTGCTCCCCTTTCCATGCATTCTCAAAAACTTACTGTTCTCATTATGAGAGGTACTCTTTTTATTACAGATCTATTTCTCAAGAGTACTTCAGTGTATCCTTAGTCTTAGCTGAGATGTCTTGGGTTTGATGAGCTTGGCTCCTGTAAGAGCCAGAGTTGTATTGATCAAACTCGGAGGCTAACTAGTGCGAGAAGGCAAGTTGTCAGGTTTGGGCAGTGCTACATACATGGCAGATCCCAATTATGTTAATGGTGATGCATTTTGCAAGTCCTAGTGTTAAATCATGGATGTTTTCCTCTCTCAGGCTCTTTCTGGAAGTAGTGCCTTAGTTGAATTTGCTGCAATGCACGTAGTGGAAAAGGGAAGTTCTCTGATTGCTGACCTCAGGGTATCTCCAGCTGAGTAGCCTTATAAATAAGCAGTGCTATCTCTGGGGTTCCTTGGAACAGAAAGTGTAGTGCCCAGCGTATTTCTGCTCTGGCTGAGCTACGTTTCTCTAAATGCCCTCTTGCTGCAGTAGTTGATGCAAGATTCTTCTGCCAAATATGTCTGCTCTCCAGAGCATCTCACAGATTCGTTTTTGTTGGCTTTAGTTTGAAGTTGTTCTCAAGCTTCCATCATGCTGACTCGTATGGACAGTCATGGCACTTGTTTCCAAAAAGAAAATACAAGAAAGGCACTCTAGGAGAGCATGAAAGGGCAAAACTAGCCTCGCTGGTGGAATCCTGACTATTCCATTCCTCTTGTTTGCTCATCAGTTCCCAGATTAGTAACAGGAGCTCTGGGGTTGTGACTTCAATCTCTGACATGGCTTTTTTTCAAAACATTCTTCTAACTGCTTCACCAGACATTTTTAGTCATTCCTTTCACTAGAAATACCTGTTTGGAGCATTTGTGGGCCTTTCAAATACTATTTTCAGCATGTCTTTTTTGCAAGTAAATATTTGAAGTTGATGTGCACTGTGTTTCACCCATGAGTCCATTAAAATTTTTCATATCACTTTGTTAGTCAATTGATGACACTTTAAAAATTTAGTTGAGTTGCTGTTTGGCTGGCCTGCTAATTTGACATCAGACAGGTTTTCATGGAGCTGTTCCAAAGTTTCCCAATGTTAAAATGATCGTGTTTGACAGAATACTGACAACAGGTGTCCTGTTTTTGCCAGCCGTGGTCTTAGACTGGCTGCCAACATGTAGTGTTTGCCAGCATACCACATGTCTTATGCTGGGCTATTTTAAAACTATACTCTGTAAAAGAGCTGAGATGCTTTTAAAATACCTATTAGCATCTAATGGAAACTGCACATGCCTAGAATATGCCAAGCTGTAAGGCATGATTGGTGTAGTCTGTTATGGATTGCACACTGCACCTTTGTAGGGCAAAATGTGAGTATTTCCACCCTTTTGAACATTAGTTGGTCAAGCTGGGTATTCCCTCCCGGTCTTTAACAGATGCTTCAGAGCATAGTGTAAAATCCCATTAAATAATTACATGGTATCATTACTAAGAGACACTTTTCTCTGAATTCCTAGTAGTTGATGTTTGGCTGGCATCCTGGAGCCTGAATGTTCGTATCTTACCCCCTACTTAGTATCACAGTGAATGTTTTCTCATTATCTATGTAACTATTGAATCCTCCTCTCAGTCCTCCAATGTGCTTCATTATATCTCATAGTGCTTGTTTTACTTTTATCCTGTGATGCTTACTGGGGGAGTGTCTCACCAGTTGGAGGGTTATGTTTTGTGTGGGCAAAAATAATCTCCACCATTTCAGATCTCCTGACTCATGATCTTACTTTGTGTCTCGTCCTCCTGTAACAATAGAAAGAAGTTAAAAGTGGCCAGATAGAAATTGGCTAACTGACACATTTGGAGAAAAGGCCACCACTGTGAACATTCCTAGTATAGAGCTGACTGTAAAAGCCTTCTTTAGATCTTTAATCATCTTCACGGGATCACATTGTCTAAGGGGAAACTATCTATTTGCATGGGTTGCTGGAGGAAAAGCAAAGAAAAAGCTGGAAAACAGATATGTCTTCTGGCAATGCCTTCTGTTTTCTAGCAAAGATATGAAGAGTTCAGTAACCTTTTTTAGCAATAACATTTTCACAGAAAAGAAATAACTTGAAAACATTGCAGATTTTTCCCCCCTACTAGGCTATTTCAGCATAGTGAGTGGATCAAAAGTAAGATATAAAAAGAATTATCAAAAAGAACAGGTGTATTTTGCAGGTTTAATTTGCAATTGTTTTAATATTTGTTTCTAGAGCAGGTCTTATCATTTGTCTTTGAACTGAGATTTTTTCCCATGACACATGGTACAACTTTTATCAAGCTGTCACCTTTCCTGTCATCCTTAAGTATCTCCTATAACTTACACCACAGAGATACAGATGAAGAGATGTGTCCTTGGTGGTAGAGGAAGAAAAAGATCTTGGAAGACCAGAGTCTAGTACAGATTTAATGAGACAAAATGTAACTTATTGATGAACCATCTTTGTTAGAGTCACAGATTTACCTGTTGCAGTTGGAAGGTCTGAAGTATTGTCCTTTTAGTTCTAAGCTTGTACTAGTAGAGCAAACTGGAGAATCTGTTCATTTTAGACCAGAGAACCTGAAAAATGCAGTGTTTCTACATTTTAAGAAGTTTTTATGGGTCGGGCTTTTGTTAATGCCATTAAGTTTTCCAATCTTATTTCAGCCACACATTTCTATTACAAAGCGTAGTAATGCCAGAGGATTAGGCAAACTGGGGTTAGCACTGCAACCTACAGACATTAAATTTTTCGGTGCCAATGGCATCAGCAGGAATAGGAGAAATGCCGTTGTGTGCCTGCTGCGGGCTCCTGAGATGCAGGAGTATGTGCAGAGCTCTGTGGTAGTTCATAAATGCCAACATGTTGCTCCACAGAGAACATTAAAATAAATCTGGAAAGAAATGCCTTTCTGCTTATTTTTGACTCTTAACTAGTTGATTTATTTGCTACAGATCATTTTTTAGTATTCCCAGAATGGCTTCTCAGTAGTTGACTAAACCTTGTAATATAACTTAGTTTCAGAAATGAAAAATGTAAAACCAAAAAAGTCTGTTTATTTCTCTCTGCCCAGCCCCACTGGTTGTCCACAGAGGAGTCTTTTAAAGAAACTGGGCACATGCTTCAAGTTTTCAAGTAGCTCCAATAGTAATTGTGCCTTGGGTTATTGTTAGAATTACAATGACAGAGGCTAATTAATAAGAATGCTGTTGCCTTTTAGGAAGAAAAACAACTTTAATTGGTAACATCCCAGACGTGTTCTGCCAGTCTTCCTCTCATCTTTTCCTAACTGGTTTTGATTAATGTAATTTTAACCATAATTTCTCTGTGTAACTTGGCTTCTAAGATTTTTCCTGCCAAATTGCATTATTGTTCTCTACTTGATGGAACTGTTTACAAGTATCATTTTCAGAATACTGTTGTGGGAAGGCACTGTACTTTTGCTGCTATGTAGTGTTCTTTCTCACTAGCAAGCAGATAAACCAAAATTTAAGACATGTAAAGAGAAAAACCCCTCTTTTTTGTGCATCCTGGAGTGTTTACACTGTACTAGAGGCAACCAGTTACAGAGTAACTGTGAACACTCTACCTTTGTTTGACTTAACCCATAGATCATCAGTTTAAAGCCAAACCCTGTAACTGAGTAGCAAGGTGGATACAGACAAGTGTTGAGAGTTTACCACAACTCACTTCCATTAGCTGCCTTTGTTCTGCTCCTGCAAACCACACTGATCTGCTCCATGAGCCAAGTTCCTCTGGTCCATCCTTCTCCCTGTCACCTGTTCATGCAGGATATCTGAGATGTGGCTATCTAGTACCTGGAAGGACAGTCTGTTTTAAAGCAGACTAGATTTTTGTACTGCGGAGTATAGGTATGAAAATATGATGGTACCTGAGCCCACCTAAAGGTAGATGTGGAAACAAAGATTAATGGTATTTTGACATATTCTGTTTTGATTTCTAGGGTTAGGAAGGTCTTAAGTGTGCTCTAAAACTGCAGTTCTCTTAATCAGTGAGCTGTGGTTAAAATACAGCCTTTATTTAGACATAATCCTCCATAACATTTTCAGTTTGGTTTAACTGTCTTGTTGTTGGGGAAATGAATGACCTTGGTTCAGTGGCTTCATGTGTTTTAGATGCTGTCTCTATGTTTAAGGTGAGGAACATCCAAATGTGTAATCCTCCAGCAGCTCAGGACAGATATCTGTGTTCATTGTATGCAACTTGCTGGGATTTTGAAAGAAAAAGTTTTTCCTCTTTCTTCTGACTTCCAAAATTCCCATCAAAGTTTAGGTGGGATGTAGACACAGAGCTGGGCTCTGCTAAGGTAGGCTTTAAATCTTGCAGTTCTGTGGGATAATCCACCAAATACATTGGTCAGCACATGACTGACTTTTCAGGTGTCCAGTAGATAGAAAGTACAACTTCTTGGCACATTAGCTGGACAGTACTCAAGTCAATAAGGCCTCTCCCTTGTCTTGGCCAGGGTTCTGACCTTCTCCCATACAGTTCCTGCCACATGATGTCCTGGAAACTTCAATGGAATTTAATGTGCTTTTTCTTCACAGCTTGTTACATTTTGGGGAGAGTACAGATAAGGCCAAAGGTTGCTATTGTGCCTGCCTCTTTAGCTATGCCATTAACTTAGAGGAGATTCCCTGGGGATTTTTGAGTGTCCAGCAGGACTTGGGCTCCAAGCCTATGTATTTTGGTTCCGAAATCTGTTGGTTGAAGTGCCTCAGTGTCTCCGTGTGTCCCAAGGAACCAAGTTTTTGTTTTGAAGCCTTCCCCGGCAGAGGGAAGGTCTGTGTTCCAGTAATGAAAGCCGTCAGAGCTCCAAATGAGTCCCTTGCGTAACTGACAGATGGGTGCAGTGCAGAGCTTGATTCAGTCTCTGAAAAGAAATAATAAACCTAAAACAAAACTTAAATATTGTCAAAGCCCCACCAATTTCAAACTCAAAATCAAGTACTGATTAGCTGCAAGCCTGCTCATACATATACAATGCTCTATGACAGCTGCAGCAGAACTCCTTTTCCTAGTAAAGTTGTTCCTTTGCCTCAGCCTAATTCCCTTACCAATGGAGATTAACCTTCTGTGGCCAGTGTACGCATTTCTGTCTTAGTTCTGTTGGCAGCCTGTGAGATAACATTAGCCTTTTCTTAGTCTCAGTTCACAACTGAATCAAACCCGTAGATCCAAACTCTTCTGAACTTGAGGGCTGGGAAGAAAAGGAATCACAAATACAGATTTTTTTTTTTCTGGCTTGTGGATACTACTAAAGATTACTGGGAACAGAATCTTGCCTTAATTTATGGAAATAATATTTCTATTCAATTCAAGCCTGTTTGGCTGTTGCGTAACTGCCCAGGTTTCAGTGAGGCTTCACCAGCTGGGAATTTGGCTCGTTTTATCTTATAGTGGGTTGGGTTTAATTTTCTTCTGTATGGCTCAGAACAGTTTGAAAAGGGCATTATAAAATTTGGGGCATATGAGCTCTTCCCAGCAGCATGGTGGGGAGGTGTGTGTATCCAGGCACTACTCAGCACTCACTCTTCTGTCTCTAAAATTTCTGTTGACCATTTAAGTCAGGATTTGGAGAGAAGCAAGGTAGAATAGTAGGAATCGTTGTTACCATGATACGCTGATATAGTTGCTTTGCCCTCTTGAGATCATTGCATGGTGCACAAGTAGAAGGCTGTGTATGCATGGGTGGCTCGGGGCACACATGAGAGTGGTGTAGCTCCTTGCTTGATAAATGTTTCTGTGAAGAAAGTGGCACTGCCACGTGGTTTTGTGCCTATGTGTCCAGCTTTTTATCATTCTTGCTCCCCTGTCATCCAGTATCATATGAGACCTTCTCTAAGGGACCTTTCGTGTATTTCAGCACTACTTGGGACAGTAGAGACCAGGCTATGAGAAAGACCTACAGTGAAAACTTTCTCAGCTCACTAGGGATGTTGTTCACTTCTCTTCCCCACGTCTCTAAAAACACAGAGCCAAAAACAACACTGAGTCACTCCAAGCTTGCTCTTCCCCAAAGCACAAGCAACGTTCCCCACCCCACCCACATCCAGAGATGTATTGCTGCAAAGAGCTCTGAGCAGGGTGCGGGCTGGTGGCTGAGCCCATTCCTGATGATCCTTGCATATGGGGTTTTTAAGATGTGTTTTGCGTGGTTCTTTTCAGCTGTGGCACAATGTCTATGCAGATGCTCCATTGTGCATTGCAGAAGGAAGGGATTGAAAGGGATAGGGTTGTAAAGGTCTGGTGTTCAAACTGATTTGGCTTGTGTTTGTCTGGATTGAGGAGTGCTTGTATGAGCAGCCTGGCTGGCTGGATGTTAAAAGCAGCTGTCGTGCATTCAGGGCCACGTTACAGCTTCAGAAGGATGTTTCTGGAGTGCCTCGCTGAGCAGAACTGGGCTGTTTGCTAACTGGTTGCCTTCCCATAAATATATGCTTAGAGGAAATCTGAAAGAAACCTTCATGTTGCTGAAAGCAAAAATTGTTACTCACAGAAGTCTGAATGTTTTATGGTGGTCTTTTCCCTTGCTCAGAACACTTACAAACTGAATTGCAGGGACATAGTGCAAAAGTTGCACTGTCCACTTCATGTACATTGGAGTAGAGATGGGCTTGAAATGGGCCAAGGAGAAGGAGCAGACTGGGAACAGAGGTAACCTACACTTACTGATGAGGACAAGTGGGCTTGTGCCTATCCCCGTGCATTCAGGGGATACTTCTGCTGCCCCAGCACCCTGAAAGTCCTGCAGCTCCTACCAAGGGGGTGTTTAAGTTTGAATCAGTATTCAGTGGCACAGGATTTATGAGCTATGCTCTCTGATTTATGATCCGTGCGGCTGGCAAAGGGAGCAGGATCAGGCACTTGGCTATTGTGCAAACAGGGATGACACATAATATCCAAAAACACAGGAAAGATAAAATTACACAGATTGTTGAAATACTCTCCTTAACTGTGTTGCTCATGTGGATGAGTAAAATAAGAATAAGGGTTGTTGAGGTCTGTTTGCAAGTAGGTTTTTTAACTCCCTTTTCCCCTTTGTTACCTAGTTCAGTCCAGCTAGAAGTGTTGGACTCTTTAGTGTAATTTGCAATTCTGAATTTGGGTATTAACATAAAACTGTTCTTTGAGTTTCTACCAACCAATGGCGTTGTTTTATATTTTCCTTTCCCAAGAGCCAAATAAAATTTGCTTTTCTGACATGCTAAAAAGCTTGGGCTTCTGACTTGCTGGATATTTTATTACTTTCTTAACATTTTCCTGAATGTGTATTTGAAGAATCGCCTTTTTCATTCAGTACTTGTTAAACCTCAGCAGTGGAGATTCAGCCATGAAGTACGTGAGAGGAACTAAACTGGGGAGGGAGGAATTACAGACTTTGGGGTGTGTGCTGACTTGTGACAACAGTAGGAATTCAAAGTGATTTCACTGAAACTTGTGGTGTAATTGAGAGTAGAATCCAATCTCTTTAATTTCATCAAAGTGAATAGCAAGTGATTATAATCAATATCATCCTGGACTGAGTTCAATCATATTTGATCAGTGTCTTTGCTGCTGAGCAGTGTGGCAATCACTGTTCTTTGTTTAACCTTTTGTTTGAATAAGTAGTTCCTCTTCCTTTATTGCTAAATAAAAATTTCTGCTGAAGCAAAGCACTTTTAAATTTTTTTAATGCAATTACTCAGCTGTAAAAGTGAAGTTGTTCCTTTTATATACCAGAATGTGCATCTGTGTGCAAGGAGGAAAGTCACCATTAGAGAATGCCTTACAGGGATGGAGATAGGGAGACTCGAACACATAACAATGGTCAAGAAAGGTCTTGAGAAACTCATGAACCTGTGAGAGTGTCAGAAGAGCTAGTACATCCAAAGATCCGAACAAGGATCTGAGATATTCAGGCCTAGATTTTCTGAGGGATCCAGCTCACTTTAAATTTGAGAAAGGCTAAATACCCAAGTATCCTTGAGGTTGTGGGAAGACCTGGCACAATGTTCTTGACGTTATAGGTGGAGTTGGAAAACATCATGGAAACAGGATCAGACTGTTCTTGCAATGAGAAAGAGATGAGGAATGCATGGAGTTGAGACAGAAGTAGGAGACCTGAGGTTGAGGGCATTAATGACTATTCTTAAAGAAGCTCCCCTCATGTTATCTGCTCTCGGGGCCTGCTGCTCTGTGTGCCTTATGCCCCCCCTCAGCAGCCACCACTGGATTTCTTGGGCTGTGACAGGGGAAGCAAATGCTTGGACTGTGAAGCTTTTACCGTGCTTTGCCTGTTGCCCTCGCAATTATGCCTGCATCTAGCTTGCTATTCTGAGATCACACAAACATCCCTTGTGGGACTATCCCAAATTTCCCTGAGTGCCAGGGATCCTTGCTGACTGAGAGACTCATGCTTTATCTTCTCTCCCACTACACATGTAAAACAAAAACAGTACAAGTAGAATACAGTCTGCCCTGAACAGTAAAGGTAAAGATCCATATACTACTTACTCTCTGTGCTAGTATTGGAAGAAATAGTCTTTTTGATGTGAACAACTCCGCTATGTGAAGGATGCTTTGCAATTGCCTGCAAAGAAGTGATAGAAAGTGTAATTCAGCGACCCCTTATTGCAGAGACTCTGTTAAAAACAGCAGTGGGCAGATGCTGAAGGGCTGGGGCAGGCATGGTATATCAAGTGAGTCCCAGGCCCCTGTGAGATCCCAGAATAGCAGGAACTGGCAGCTGCTACCTTGCAGGGAGGTGAGTGGCTGATAGTAATGTATTGCCCCCATGAAAGGCTGAAACTTCCAGCTCTCAAATGCTGTCTGCCAGCATGCCTGTGCTGTCTATCAACATCCCCACCCCCTAATTTTGGAAAGAAGACTGAATTTTTTTGTGGCGCCCATGAAAGGTCACTGACCTGAGGTTTTAGTCTCTGCTGTGTCATCGACTGGCATTTGGCTGGTAGCAGTCATTCTATTAAGGGCATAGTTAAGAAAAGTGTAATGAAAGTGGATCAAATACTTCAGGACAGCAGCTTAAAATTTTCCATTTGCTCTTCTCTTCTGCAGAAGATTAAGTACTGAATAATAATCATAAAAAAGGTGTGAAAATATCCACGTTGCTTAAGAGTCTTTTTTTTTTATTGCTGATGAAAGACTACTCCCTTTACCCCCACTCACTATTTCTCACTTGGTAGATAAAAACTGAACATATTACCCCAGGTTTAAAAAATCCTAAACCCTAAACTTGGAGTGACTGTTCTAAATCATGTGATTACTGGAATATTAAAGATAATTAACTCTCCAGGAACTAGCACTTCTCTCCCACAGGCTTCCAGCCCCTTGGGTGTATTGAGAAACAGTGTATACTATAGCTAAGGTTTGTGGTGACAGTATTTTACACTTGTGAAATTATCTTGCCAGAGGCAAAGGATATTCTGGGAAAATAGCCAGGAGAAACTTAAAGTAAGCAGGGCAAGTGGTATAAATGTAAGAATGGGGTGGGATGCTTGGATGTGGAAACTGTTGGCCTGGGATTGTGTTCAAACTTCATGGCTGCCTCAGAAAAGGAAGCTTGACTGAAGGCATTTGTAAGTGTTTGGGCTTTTTATTGACCTTTCCTATTAATATTGAGAAGCTTTAGGGGACACAAAAAAAGAGAAACATGTTGCTCATGGGCCTTAAAGGCAGTTGGATCAATGCTTGGGTCCATAGATCATCAACTTCCAACTAAAAAGGATCTGGCTCTCTTTGGCACTGCTCACATGACAGAAAATAACATGTCAAAACACTATAAAGCAAAGGGGAATGCATGTACCAAGGAGCCAGAATGTTCAGTTTACTTGTTAGTGTTCCTTTATTTCTGCTTTTTGTGCTAGAATAGAATGAAAGAGGCAGAAGTTCTGGCTCTGGACAAGTATCCTATCTTCACTGAACTTAAGGTTTATTACTGGGGTTTTTTCACATATGCACAGGAGGCCCAGATTCAGCATGGATGAGCTGATTTCCAAGCATGTTAAGTGCATTAACTGTCAAGTGGATGCACAAGAAAAGGTTGGAAGAGAAACAGGTTTAATTGTTTTAAAGTGTCTAAGTGTGGATGTTGGAGAGAGCATGCATCTCTGCTAAACAGAATGCCAGAAGATGTATTTACTCACAGAGGAAACAAGGCACATGCAAAGAAAGTTGGTCTATGAAGTCCTCTGGTGGAGAAAGCAGCCGAATGAGAAAATTCAAGGGAATAGAAAAGTGAACAAACTAGTGGAATCAGTACATTCCAGACATAACATTCTCAAATGGAAAAAATATGCTATTTAAAAAGAAAAGGAAAAAAGTAAAAGAAAGGTATTTGTGGAAATAAGGCCTTATGTGTTTCTCCAAAACCACCAAACACCTTCAATGCCAGTTGCTACTGATTCAAATATGTTGAGGTAACCACATTGTGCAGCTTCCACATTGAAGGTCTGTGTGCTGCTGAGGCTTCGTGTCTGCTCGCTCCCAGTGTTTGCTGGTTATGTTGAGGCCCTTCTGCACAGAGCTCAGGATGGGGCTGCAAACATTCTGCAGCCCAGAGAATAGTACCCAGATCAGGCAAGGTATTTGTCTACAGGTTGAGCTTGTACACTTAGCACTCCACCCAGTGTGGCTTCTTGGCTCTGCATCCAACTAGTGAAATTCCTCTAAAGTGTAAATGTCAAGTCCACCTTCCCACGTAATGTAAAGGGATTCCTGTTCTCCCTAGTTACTTTCCCTTCCATCAAGGCACGCACTGGAGCAGTACCCATTTAGTGATCACGACTCTACCCTCACCAAAACCACACAGAAATGTCAGTGCTAACCCCTGCTCAAGCAGCTCTCTGGGGTGTTGTTGGGAATATGCTGGATCTGGCCATGCCTGTGTCCGCATAACTGCGGAGTTATTATGATATTCAGCTTCTTTTTACTTGCTGCTACTGGCCTAAATGGATGGCTGGTGCCCAGGGCTGGATTGTCAGGGGTTGCCGCTCTGTGGTTGCTGCTGCTCAGATGCAGTGCTGGTGAAAGGCATTCCTCTTTTCGATGTGTACTAGGCTAGTGAAGTGAGCGTGCTGGTTGGGCAGAGATTTGAGAGCTGAGGGAACCCAGGTTTTTTCCTTCTCTGTCCTAGTTGCTCTGTGAGAACAGTGGGATGTATAAAAAGTGTAAAACGTTTCCACAAAGAGGCTTCATCCCTGAGACTTAGTCAAACAAGGAAGGTGCAAATGAGAAACAACAAAAGAGGGAAGAAACCACGGCTATCTTACTACCCATGTTCTCTTCTTCTTCGGAGCTGTGTTTCGCCTGCTCTTTAGTCTGGCTTGATTGTAAAGTCAAATCTCAATGTGCTGTGGAACAGCCTTCATTAAATTTTTCTCCTCAAAAGCAAGAGATGGTTTCAAGAATAAGATCTCTTGGTAGATTCCAGCTATGGCTGTTTTTGTCTTTCTACTTGCTCCAGAGAAAAGCAGGCAATTATGAGAAATAGAGAAGAGAAAGTCAGTGGCAGCTCTGAAAAGGTGTCAGCAAAGCCATGAGAAGGTCTTAAGAGAAATACCAGAGAAGCTGTGTCACAAATGATTAGTGGCATCAAGTGATCTGCCATCAGGATTCAGTGCTGTGGAAAACTGTGCATAACTTGTTCCAGAGGTCATGGAATCACTTGCCAGACCTGAAAATGTTAAATTTCTTGGATAGCCTGAGCTTAGATTTCAGTTGTCCTCTGAAAAGATTACCTATCTTCACAGATTCTTTGTAAGGCTGAATTTTGGGTAATGCAATGGAAGGCAGAAACTGAAAGACAATTTAAGTTGATTAGTTAGAGACTTTATGGTGGGGGTTTTGTTTGTTTGTTTTTGTTTTGGGGTTTGTTTTTTATCATGACTTGGATGGATTTCTATATCATATGGATATTTCTTAGGATATTTTCGTTTTGCCTTTTTTAACCTCTAATTGCTAGTTCATAAATCCTTGGAAGGTACTTAACAAGCTGGAAAAAAACATCAGAGTGCAACCAAAAAAATAAGTGGAAAAGTTGCACACATCCTTGATGTATAATGGAGTAATATTTTAGTTGCAGTATGAATGATTTATTTACCATGGAGTCATTCTGTACTGATAATAAAAGCACATTTCCTCTTGGAACAACCCGTTACTGTTTTCGGATCAAACCCATTCATTCATGGAGTTTGTCTTCTTGCCCCTGTGTCTCATGTGTGAGCATCACTAGGTGCCAAACGCAGTCAACATGAATTCTGCTTTTGATCACACTGGTATCAGCCTCGCCCAGAGGAGAACTTGGCTTTTAGACCTTGTGTCACATTTTAAGAAAAATAATATTGACTCATGTTATTTCAAAATCATTGTTTACTGCCAGCAGATTTTAAATCAAAACAGTCAGGCACGTTTTCCTTTTACGCTCATTGTTAAATAAGCTGTGGAAAAGGTTTCTCTTTGCAGATCTGCCTTTCTTCCCCACCACCACCTCCCCCCCCAAGATTATTACATTTCACGTGTTCTAGTTCATCCCAAGATTGTGCTATTGTTCTTTTCAAAGTTTCCTGGGCCATTAATCTCTCTCCATTGTTTCCATTTGGCTTTAGGATAGGTCAGCTGGAAACTGCATTGCTGGAGAATATTCTGGTCTTGAGAACACAAAAAATGGAGCAAGGAGAGCCTCCAAATACTGTCAGTTCTTCATTCAGAGTGTACAACTAAGTAAACCCATAAAGACTGTGTTGCTAAATCTTTTATCTCCTCAAAGGCAGTAGAATATACTGGGCATCAGGCACCATGTTCAACAACAGCTCCTATTCTCCTGCTTAAAAAGTGAGTCTTTTCACATCGTATTTCCATGCTTCTCTATTTTTCTCTGTTGTCTTTAACTATCCACCAGGGTCCACTATATTGGATATGACAGTTCAGAATGTGTATTTAAGGCTCGGTGACACACAGCTACGCTGGGGCCACAAAGGAACAGTTATGGCAATTGAACCGTGTGAGCCGCTCTAATGTTGCAGATCCATCAGTCTTTCCATTGTGACTCCTCCTCACTCCCGGAGGATTTATTGGTGCATTTTTGAGAGGACTCCAGTAACTAAAATAAAGATGTATTTGTCTCTGCAGAAATGTTGCAGCCACATACATGACTATTTGGAGAAAACACACAACAACAAAAGAAAGAATTGAAGCCCCATCACCCTCATGCTGTAGTGGTTCTACTGATAGATTTTCAAAGTGTTGTCTTAAAGCACATGATTTTTACCTATTTTTGTCTGTGTTTATTGTTTCTGACTGACATATGGAGCAAATTAGTGTTTCAAGCAAGGGCATGTACTCCTTAGGACAGGAAAGGTTAATTTGGGTACTTTCTGAATAAGTATGTCATGCAGTCTTTCATTGTCCAGTTTTCTTTGACATCTCCCAAGATCTTTGCTTCAAGACACGCAAGGTGATTATACTCTGGGGTAGAAATTGTGTTGGGCAGAGAGGCAGGAGTGTGTTGTGAGCTGAAACAAGACCAAGGGGTACCGATGATACAGGAGGGTGTATGTCTTATGAAGGCAAGTGAATAACATCTTGCTGGACTGGAGCCTATGCCAGCCTGTGCCCCAGGAAATCTTGCTTGTCATTAGACAAGCTATTTGAGCCCAGTATCTTGTGGATGGCCACTGATGGTGTGTTCTTCATGTTATGGGTTGGTCACTTCAAGGCCCTGGCACTGGTGTGGCAGTTATGGCCCCAAATGAGGAGCCGTAGTTTTTGCATAGGAATTTGGATGCTCCATCCAAAAGAACTTTGGCTGGAAGCTTTGGGTGAACTGTGCCCGCATCCTGGGCTGGCTTGATGATGTATTTCCATGTTACAATAGGACTGAGGTTGTGCTTATAAACCTTGTCTCTCAGCAGGGGCTTTTGGCTTGTTAGCAGATAGATTTCAGTTGGCAGGGAACGAAGGGGTCCTGTGAAAAGGACATCAGCTGAGGACAAAGGCTTAAACCCCATTGTCAACTGAGGTAGTGTGGGGAGAAAGAACCCGGGCTCCCTCTTGGAGTGCGTGAGTGGCTCCCTGTGGAAGGAATATCTTGCTGGGGGAAATTCCCAAAACGCTGAATGCCCAAAAGGTGCTGGATTCCAGGCATTCCCTGCACACAGGCCTTCTGAGAAAAGGGCTCATGGGACCACAGGATAGCAAACCCATTTCTTTTGCATATGCATGTGGTGACCAAGTTTAAGTCACAGAAGCAACTTTGCCATCTCTGCATAACGATGTTCTGATTTTTGAAGGAAAAAAGTCTCCCACCCATTTATTGCTGAACAAAACAGAAAGCTCATGTTTTCCATGTCTAGTGCAGCAAGTGCATATCTGAAGGCAGTATCTGGTCCCAGCACTGTTCACTGGCAGCTGGAAAGGAGGTCTGCTGAAGTATGTGGGACAAATATGCCCTCTTGAGTCTGGGAGCCTAATGAGGAGAGCTTGGGGCTGGTAGAGCTAAGGGGCATTTCATGTTCATTTTGCATCAGAGGCCTGTGATTTGGGAGACAGACTGTGGTGCCGTGTTTGTGTAATCAAACCTTGTTTAAAAAACCCCAACAAAATAAACAACCATATATAAAAATGCATACATGCATATACTTCACCTTTATCTACATACTGACCTCTAAGAAATAGAACAGTTACCTACAGACTGGCAACTCTTGGTAGTGGGTTCAAAGCTGCTTTTACCTAGGAGAAAAAGGATGCCTGATTAGCTTTTAACTTCAGACTGCCATGAAATTTACTCCTGAGGGAGGCTTACTGCCAGGTTCCCTGGGTGCAGCCTTGGGCTTGCAGCCTCCTCTGCATCATCCCCCAACACTGGGCATGTGCCCTTAAACTGGAAACCCCTTATCTTAGAGGGGGGATAACAGAACACTTAGGGAGAGATTCCACATCTGCTCTGCTCTTCTATGTACTCTTTCTACTGCAAAGCTTGATTTATGATCTATGCAGAAATACTAATTTGAATCCTAATCTAGCGTTTAACCACGCAGTTCTTATTTGTTCGTAGCTCTTTCTAGGAAGGATCAGTCTCATTTAGCCTCCAACAATCTTTCTTTGTTAGCAAAGTACTCAAGTCATCTGGATTTCAGCTGTTGCTCTTTTTTTTTTCCCCAAAAAATTGTTTGAGACATGGTGATCTCCAGAAAAACTGAACGTATTGGCGGCACAGAGAGCCCATTGTACTGCCCAGTCAAAGAGAAAGCACCACCATGTGAAATGAAACAGTCTGGGGAAGGCGTGATCTGGTGTATAGTGCTGTTTGCAAATTTGCTCTTGATCTGCTTGAGCAGATGCAGCTCATAAATCAGGTAATGATGCACTAGTGTCAGCTCACTGCCACATTTTGAAGTAAAATGCTCGTATTTTGGAAGGATAGTGTGATATTGTTGTGACAAACGGTACAGAGATCCCTTTATGGGTTTTGGTGGCTTTTTTTTGTTATTGTTGTTTCTGGGGTGCCCCCTTTGAACAGGTAGTATGCATCTGAGAGTTCATAACTGATTACCTTGTGCTTAGAGTTCAAAAGAAGTCCGGAACAACAGAAGAGATAAGCAGCACCACTTTTTTGTGTCCAGTAATTGGGTTAAACAGCTGTGAAGAAGAAACTTCTTAGCTTCAGTCCTGGTAAAATCAGCTTGTCTAAACTTAAAGGCAAAAAATGAAGCCATAAGCTGTTTTATAACCTAGCCTAGGAAAAGGGCAAGGAGTAGTGCTGTTAGATTGATACATCCTCTCCCGGAACCCCCAGAAGAACTTGCTCACACACCTTCAGAGTGCAAGTGGGGCAGGGTGAAGGTGGTGTTCAAGCATGCAAAGGGTAGATTGTAGGAAATTAAAGAGTAAACCATGATTGAGATGATGTTTACTGTTTCCATTTATTGATCTAAACAATGTGTAAAATGGGGTGAAAGGATAAATGCTTCTGTTGGGGGGAAAAAATCTGATTTTGAGACAACTTATTCTTCCTGTGTTTCAAAGGGCCAGTCTGTGATGGCTGTCACACCTATGGGTCCACAGTGCTCATGTGTGTAAGGATGGTGGAGGCAGCAGCCTCCAAGAGCAGAAAGTTTGGCATGTTCTCTAGTAGGGTCACTTGAAGGATCTAAAATAGGTCTAAGGCACTGTTTGGTTTCCCTTGCAGACAAAAGAAGCAAGTGTTGTGTGTAGAAGAAAGGTCCTATGATGGATGTGGTTGCCGAAGGTTACAGCAAGGTGGCTGACTCAGCGTGGTTGAGTAGGAAGCAAAAATAGAGCAAGATGTGAGCTTTGACTCATTTAGGAAAAATGACTCTTGTCCTGTACAACAGTGAAATTTGGTGGATATGGAAGGTGCAAAATGGAACAAGATAGAAACAACTGGAGCTTTAGGAGTTTCATCATGGAGTCTGAGCTGTATGTCTTCTGGTGTGCTGCTGCTTTCATGTGGAATAGGCTCTCTTTTGTGGCCCCTTCAGTTCATTAACAGCATTCAGAACCAAGTCTGCAAAAAAGCTGCAGCCAACAGAATATATCTGTCCAGACTGTTTTCCTGGAATGTCCCTAAACAAAAGCTAGTTCCCTGGAGGGAAATGCTTTAGTGCCCTGTTGCTCGGAAATCATCAGATTTCAGTCCTTTTTGAAAACCCGTAATTGTAATGAAATTATTCTTTCCGAAAGATACTTGGGTTGTTTTCCAGGCTGCTCAATGAGATCCATATTCCATGGCACTGACTGTGAACGGTTTGAAGATAAATGCATGTCATGTCATGAATGTGTTTCTACTTTGTCACGGGGAAACACCAGCCAATTAAAATATGAAAAAAAGGTTATTTTAAAAAAAAATTTTCATATTAAAAAATATCCTAATCTTTTGGAAAAAAATGGCATTTTAAACTCTGTTTTGATTATTAGTGCAGTAGTCTGAGGTAGGAAAGGAAGTTAGGGACAGAAATTAAGTTTTATTTGCAATTGAGATTTCTGAGTCTTAAGTTACTCTCAGTTATTAATAACTTAGCAACAATGTGAATTCATTTAAAAAGATTCCTGAATTGCTTGCAAAGAAATGTGAACACTTCCTCAGATGACATGGTGTGGCGTGTGCTGCTGTGTACGTGTGAATGTCTAGTTTCTAATTTCCACATCCCACCACAGCTTCTGGAACTGGGATGGAGATTCAAGATTATTACTTATAACGCTCCTTGCTTTACCAGTTGCTGTCCCTGTCATCTGAAAGAGGGGGAATGGAGAGCAAAGGTGGAACCCCTTCAGAGCCAAACAAACAGCACTGTAAAATACTTTGTCACCTGCTTCCTGGGGGCACCACAGTGGCAGTGGGACTGGATGGGGACTGTTGAAAGAGACAGCTTTGTTTAAAAGTGCTGATGTGTGGGGAAAGCTCAGTTTGAAAGGGAGCAACAGAACAGAACGACGTGAGCAATGTGTCTGCCGAACAAGGAAGAAAGAGTCCCCGAGGCAGGTTGTTCTCAGTGCTCACCTCAAACTGTGATGGACGTCCATGGAGCTTGCTGAGACAAGTTGTGTGACTGGTGGTAGCAGCAGCTGCACTGGGAGCGGGAGGGAGACTGTAAAACCACATCACTTGGCAAAGACTGGTGTGCTAATCACTGAGTCGGGGGTCAGGGATGGGCGGTCCCTCACACCTGGCCTTGACCCGGTCTGCTTTTTGCTCTGAGCTGTGGCATAGAAGGGAAGAATGGAGAGGAAGAGAGGACTTCATCCCTCTGTGAACTCCAAGATATGTTCAAGGACTTTGTAGAATCAAGGTCTTGAAACAATATTAAGTTAAGCTCCAAGAGACCTACCTTTTGCACCTTCTCTGTGTATCCACAGTGGATTGCTGTGGGATGTGAGTAATGAGAACTTCTGCATGGGAGTATTGGTCAGTGGTTCTGAGATCTTAATCCAGAGATGGAAGGATGTAAACTGTAGGTAATTTAAAACAGTAACATTAAATTCTCTATTTTTCTCTGAAAATTGGAACCTTTATATATTTGCCTTTCTTATTCTCCTTTGCCCTCAGAGCTCCAGCCTTGCTAAGACACCCTCAGCATGAGGACAATTCCCTACTCTGGGTTCAGTTCAGCTCAAAGTCCCAAATGAGTTGACTTTTTGTTCCAGTTCTTCTAACCTGAATCAATCACGAATAGTCTGAGTGATCACTTAATCAGAGGCTCCTTTGTGGTTCCAAAGGTTTATCTTCCAGATTTAGCATGTTTCCAAATCATTTCCTACTCTTTTGTTCTTTTTGCCGGATCATCTGCCAGCTTTGTCAGCCAGAATGAAATGTGGACAGTGGACTCTAGGCATTTTTTCAGCCAAAACTTTCAGATAATTACAAAGTAATAAGTAGATGATTTTCACCATCCTCAGAGAATTAAGTTTTTGCAATTGCTGGCCAGGTTTTTTGATGCAACACATTCAGAAAAGAAAAACAATTTTCCTTGTGAAGGAAGATGTCCCTCTAGTTTTTGATGGCTCACCGTCTTGAGTAAGAGCTTTGTCTGACAAGCATTGAGATATAAGTCATGTACAAGCTACATGTTGTTCAGTTTGTAACTCTACAAATCACAACTGAAAAAGCTGCTAACAGCTGTCCAGATTTTATTCAGCAGCAAAATTGGAAGATGAGGGGATAATTTAATGGCAAACCTCTTTCCTAGCAGCTTGAGGGCTTCCTTTTGAACTGGATCCTGGAAATAGTTACTCTAGCCCTTGTAATGCTTAAAGATAGACCAAAATATAAGGAAATAAAAAAGAAGGGATTGAATTGAACTCAAATCTTAGTTCCAAGCTCCCCGAATGTGGGGATTGTTTGAATTTGGCCAGGTTGGATGGAGCTCTGAGAAACTTGATGTAATGAATGGCATCCCTGCCATGGCAGGGGGGTTGGAACTAGATGATCTTTAAGGTCCCTTCCAACCCAAGACATTTGTCCTATTTGAAAACCACTGCTCTGTCAGGCTGGGAGGAAACTGGAACCAGGAAGGACCTCTCAGGCCTGTTCTTATCCAGATCCTTGGTACAAACCAGTGTGTTTGCAGCTTTCTGTGTGCTGCCTCAGCACTTGATAAGCTTAAGTGTATCATAATTTTAAAATCATAAAAATAGCTGTGCTGAGAATATGCCAAAGGCCCTCGGGCTCAAAATCCCACCTCTAATGGTGTCCAAATGCAGACTCAGGGAAGAACAGGAACAGGGCAAACACACATGATATTCTACCCAAGGGAGTCTTTCAACATTCAACTATTCTCACTGAGATGGTCTTGAGAGCCTTCTCTGGATAGTCTAATTAGTGACATTCAATGAATCTTCTTCCCAAGCAGATTATTTCCATTGAGCCTTTGTAAACTTCTTGCATTCAGAACATATTTTGCCAGAGAGTCACACAGGTCAGTTGGCTGTTGTGTGAGGAACCGCATCCCCTGAATTGGTCTGTCTTCAGAGATTTCAGGTATCTGTTATGTCAGGTCGGAGTTGTATTTTGGGAGATGGTGTTAGGAAAACAATCTGATCAATTTCTCACTGATTTGCCTTTTATAGATGAAGGAAAGATGTGATATAGCTCCACACTTGAGAGCACTGTCAGTGCAAAGGACTTACACCAATGGGACATGTGCAGCTTCTACAGAAATTGAGTCTGTTACACATAATGGATGATCTGGGGAGTGAAAGGAATTGAAGCGGATGGGTTCTGGCAATACAAAAAGTTTGCATAAGGTTTTTAATTGCTTTCTTGTGTTTTCCAACTCTTCTTCATTTCTATTCACGAAACTCCTTAAAAATGAAATCATAACCTTTTTGCTTGCTGCAGCCACTATCAGATCTGTGCAAAGGCACTAAAGGCCAGACCCAGATCTACTGGCAGATAATTTAGATGCTGGCAAGAAAGTGACTTTTACCAGCCTTGGTGGCTTCAATTTCATGATTATCAGTTGGAGGTGCTGACACAGCAGAGCTTGGAAAACCATAAACAATGTGTCATCTTAGCAGGAAGGAGTGGTCCTATTTTCATAGTGCATCTTACATTGCCAATTTTAATATCCTACAAGGCTTAGGTGGGAAAACAGAACATGAATAACTGCATGTGGGGAAAAAAAAAATGAAGCCAGAAGTAGAAGATGTTTGAGAGAGACTCAGGTGATGCCTGCAAAGACCTACAATGTGAAATTAAGCACAGGTAGATTTAAGTGAGAAATTTTGGAAAGCCTTTAACTACGTGATCAATTAGAAAATAGAGTTGTTTACCAAGGAGGTCACTGAGGACTTGTCAGAGAAGAGTTCAGATAGAGAAGATGAAACATTGAAACCTGCTTGAGGTAGCAAGATGAAAAACCACCTTTCCTCTCACCTGTTGTCCTCCTGGTTTGTCTTGCTCTTGCTAAGAAGCTACTTGCTGCAAGTCAAAGTTAACATGGAATATCTCAAAGAGGGTATTATACAAAGCACTTATCAGCTACTTGGGGAATTCCCTGCCACCTTATCCCACTTAGGGCTCCTTCAAAGAAAGGACTAGAATCTATCTGTAGAAAGGATGTACACAGAGAGGGGTATGTGCTCTCAGTGTTGGGGGCTGATGTCCCCAGAGAAGGGGACATGTTTTGTTCTTTATAGTTGTGATATGAACTGTAGGAGCTGTTTTCAGGCTCCCACAACTCAAAGGTTCGCCCTTCTCTAAGTGTTCTAACTGCACATTTAGGTCAAAGCTGGACATTTTGGGCTAGATTTTTGCAGATGTGAATTGTCTGTTCAACAAAGTCAGGAGGATTTCCAGCAGCTTCAGATTTGACGCTTGTCCTCAGCAACTGCCTTGGGGTTTAGTTCTGAGCTTGGCAGATTGAGTGGTGACTCTTGTTCTCTTGGGCCCTTCTGTGAAGAGGTATTTTAAATTCTCCCAATTCATCTTCTTCCCTAGAGCTAGACAAAAACTAAAAGGCTGACTTTCAGCCAGGACTCTCACTGAAGCCATGGCACTTGTAAGCCAGGAAAAAAAAAAGGGGGGGGAAAAAAACCCAACCAGAAAAGAGCAATCAAATAAGACTTCTAGTTAATGTAGGGAAAGAATAATTATGAAACATGAGAACTTGTGTATACTAATATGTACTTGAACACTGAACATCTTCCACCTGTGTGCTCTTGAGCACAGAGCTGTCCACATCCCCAAGACAATGTGAAAATCATAAGGGCTGCCGTTTACAGTTACCATATGCAGATGTAAATAAAGCAGAGGAGAATGAGACCTTTTCAGTTGAAATATTTCTCTGGCTGAGATCATGTGTGTTGCCAGCAAAGGACTTGGTGCCAAATTCAGTAAGCCTCTCTAAGAATGTGAGGACTGTACTCTTCAACCACTTACTCTCCTGTAAATCAGCAACATCTGATTAAAAGACAATGAAGTTACTGCAGTATCAGCACAATTGAAGTAGGAGAATGAGAATATTTTTCAGTTTTCATGAATATAATTTCTACAAAGAAAATTCTGAAATAGGTGATGCAGAGGAGGAGGACACTGTTGCAGACAAGAAAAGATCTGATTGCAATTTCTTTATTATTAATTGTATCTTATCTAGCCTGAATGCATTTTTAATTCATTAGCACCAGTCACTCTTCAAGTACATTTTTATTATTAGAATGTGTTTCAAAACTGTCCTGTATGTAATTGTGTGTGTTTGGTTTGAATCAGCAGTTTACAGCTTGTACAGAAGTAACATTTGCAATACCAAGTCTTAGAAGAATTTTTCAAGACAACAAGGTTATTTCATTTGAGCAGTTTTAAAAAAAAATTAAAAAAATTACAAACATCTGTATTTTCTCGAGGGAGACACAGATTATTGCTTACCATGGTGTGGGCTGGAATGTGCCTCTTTCAGCTGGATGAATCCATGTGCCCTTGCCAAGAAAGTTTTACATTTCCCATTTTTCCTTTGCTGCTGTATCCAGCCTTGGCACTGTGTCTACTTATTATATTTATTTCTTGGATGTGCTGGTTCCAGCTTTGTCTTTTACCACATTTTTGTATCTGTCTCCCTACCTCCCTGTCTGACATCATTCAAGTGAGATCAGGGTGGGAAAAACCCCACAACTTGGAGAGTCTAGTCAGGTATAATAATAAAAACAAGCGCTTACGTAGTGAGAAAAATGATAGACAGTTGGCTAGTTATGAGCAGGGCTCTTCTCCAGGAGGTTTGCCATTGTTTTCAGTGAGATCAGAACTGGGCACTTGGCTGCAGTGAGAAGTGGACCTGGGCCATGTGGTGTCTCATCCAGACCTTCCCAAACTCAGGAGTGTTTAAATCTGGCCTTCCCTTGATGAGAACATGCACTGCTTGGGTGTATGTGTGCGTGAGTTGATTTGAACGTCCCATGTAGGCAGAGCCCTGGATTCAATGTTCCGAAGCAGAAGTTTGAAGAAGGGAGTGTGATCATCTTTAGACTTGAACAAGATGCATAATGGTTCCACCTCCTTGTGTCTTCCTTTCTCCCAGCTGGCCCATGTAAGGGCCAGAGACAGTGTGGGTCACTGTGGTGTATTCACAAAGCTGTAGATATCCAGCTGTTATATAAAAAAAGTTACCACTTAATATATTTTCAGGAAGACAATTCCCTACTTGTGGTAATCTCTTGAGCCCTGCTTCTGTACAGCTTGTATTCAAAGGAAAGAATCAAGACCCAAGGCTATTTTGTTAGTTGCTCCAGATCCAGAGCAATGATCTTTATTGCAATAGTTATTCTTGATTTTGGCCTTTTATAGTCTTGATTTGATTTATTTAAACCACTATGAAAAATATGGGAGGCTGGCAAATTATGTTTCTTTATCCCCTGATTCTTTAATTTTTTAATAGGAATAAATGAAAAGAAAACAAGCCTGAGAATTGATATATGGTGTATTCCACAGCCTCTCAGAGTGGGCAACATGAATCAGGCACACACGCCTCAGATATAAATCACTCTGCACCACAGGGACATTAAGACTCTTGGTACAAATGTACGTGTTGGGAAATTGTTCTGCAAATGCTGCATGTACGTGTGCAGTAGCTAATTTGCAAATCTGAAAAACTTGGCTTGTTTGCATCCCCTCTGAAGTAACCCAGGGTGCCTGGGCCATGTTGGGAAACAAGCTGCTTTGCCAAATGAAGCCTTACAAAAAGAAAAAAAAAGAAAAAGAGAGAAAAGGAAGTGTCTGTTGGGTGGTATTGTAGCACAAAATGTCCCCACCTGATAAACTGTTTATTTAATTTTGAGATGATTTTTAGCACCCATGAACTATTGAGACTTTTTTTCTCTCTGAGGGTGGAGCAGGGGATTCTCTCTGCAGGCAAGAGGGGGGCAAGTCCTGGCACCTGTTCAATCCACAGCACGGGGCACGGGGGGGAGTGTGCCATCTGCTGAGTAGGCACTGTAGAGATCTTTGCTCAGTCTCTAGAGTCTCCCTGTTACAGGCACTGTTTACAAAAACTGGATTTTCAGCTTGAGTTTTATTGTTGAATTACTTAAGCTCCAACAATCGTTCTTTGGTCCCTCATATATTGGTTGAACTGAATGTTTTACCAGTATTTTTGCCTGAGACTGCTGTAGAAATGTCTGCTTGTGTGGAGTTCAAATCTGCTTCCAGCCTGAAGACCTGGATGCTAAGCTTAATTTTGGTGTGATTTCCCCCCCCCCCTTCCCAACCCCTCCTCTAAAGTAGGATTAAATCAAATAGTTTCATTTGAGAAAAAAATAGGAGGAGTAGGATTTTGCCCTGAGCTACATGTAAGCTCATAAGTTATGGTACCTGTGGACCAGCTCAAAGCCTGGTTCCTAATTTCTGAGGGAACTGTTAGAGCCAAAGGCTCTCTGAGTAGACTTTCTGGATTATGAGTTTATCCTTGTTTGTTGTGTACACAGTTGAACATTTTATCTGCAAAAAAGAATGGCATATCTAATAATTATAAGGTGACATGTCTAGAAAAAGAGTCCAGATTCAGGGATGCAATGAAAGAATCAGTGGTTAATTAAAGTTCTTCTGAAGTATTTGGATGATTTAATGGAATGCTAGTTTAAAAATGCTTTTGTCTGATCATTTCTATCTGCTTATTTACCTGGTAAACAGGTAAGTATCAACTAGTAGTAAGAAAATGATTGCCTACACAGTATCTTCATGCTCACCTAACATGTCTGTAGGTTGAAATGCTCAGAAGAAAAAGGGTTTAAATGAAAAAGGGTTTAAATGAATGTCTGGAGTTAAGCTCTTGTGTGATTGCAGGCAAGGGCAAGGAAGCCACGTTGCAATGTGATACGTTGTTTTTAAATGCAGTCCAAAGCCAAATTTTTTGTTTCATGGCTAAGTGAGGACTAAGTTGGTGGCCCAAAATTTTTAGATGTTGATACGTTCAGTCAACAAACAATATTTTACATGCAAAAAAACCCTGTTGTGCAGTCTTACATATTCATATCAGTTGTACTTGGCATGGCTTAAAGTTCAGGCCTAACACATCTGTAGGCTAAAGTGGTATGTAATGCAATATTAGGAAGAGAAAAAGGGAGTTTTGAGAGAGATTAAATTTCAGTGGGATTTAAAATGCTTCATCCAGTGATTTAAACTGATTTAGGCACCAAAGGCTATAACCATGAGTGATGCATGTAGCCTGTAGTGTTTGCATTAGAAAATACTGTGTGTAGTTGAAATAGATCCCCATTTAAATGTGTAGTCATAAAGGCTTATTCTGTTTGATGATGGAAGTTTAATAATATCCAAGCATTTATGTTTCTGCTGTATTATTTGCATCAAGAGACTATCACAAAATTACAATTAGTACCTGTCATTACAAAGAGCATGAACTGAAGTTGTAATAATAAAAAGACAATAAAAGTTCTGATTTCAGCAGAAACATGGCAAATTCTGACAGGCGGTGTGGTTTCTAGAAGATGGACATGTCACAAGAGACTGATGTCCTTTGTCTAAGTACTGCCTCTCTCTATTAATCTACTGAAATGCCTACCTGTTAAAAATAATCACAGCAATTTGGTTCTTGCCTGTGATTATCAGGACATCACATACTGATGGCATTGAAATTATGATAATTCAAAATGTTGATAATGCCTCAGTGGGGATCTGTGCCATGAGCCGAACTTCAAACCAAAGGAAAATGCTAAAGATGGGGGAGAAACATTGCCTTTGAGTGAAGTAGGAAGAGGAACGGAACTTGCACAGGGGTTGTTGGTTCAAGGTTTCCTTATGCCCTTGCCCCTAGAGGTGTTCCACAGCTCTCTCAGTATAGGCACTGTTTTTGCATAACCCAGCCCTTGTCCACGCGCAGCCATAGTGACTCCAAACTGTTAATTATGTTTTTCACACCCAGTAAAATGCAGCTAAGCTCCCCTCCGTTCCCATTCCTGTAGCACTGCAGATCCGGTCTGTCATCCTTCGTGCTCCCCACACCACCTCGCCCTGGTTACACAAGCCAGCCGGTGAGCCAAGAGAAACCCCTGGGCTCTCCGGCTGTAACAACAGTTGGTGGGAGCCAAGTTTTTGCTGTATCATCCCTCCGAGGGATTGGGCAGGTGGGACAAAGGGCCGGGGTTGGGGCTCACAGGGGCTGCTCAGTTCCTGGAGCTGAGACGGACGCCCTCTCCCCAAACCCTCCTGTTGGAGGAGGCTGTAATGGCAGCC
Organism: Sclerurus mexicanus; assembly: GCA_013396755.1. NCBI lineage: Eukaryota > Metazoa > Chordata > Aves > Passeriformes > Furnariidae > Sclerurus > Sclerurus mexicanus. The sequence continues at coordinate 1,130,438 of VWZF01004261.1, forward strand.
TTTGCAGCACGAGGCCACGGGAATGTGCTCCGGGTAGGATCTGTCATTTGGGACCTCGGTGGAGGGGACCATGGTGTGTGAAAGGGGAGTATTGAGGGCTTTTTGGATGTACGTGTAATACCCGTTCACCAGCCCGGGACTGATCTGGCTCCCTGTTTAGCTGGTTTGTATCCCCAGGTTCTCCGTCATGCTCCAAGTCGCCATTAACAAGTGTTTGTTTATGTAGTACTTGCTCTAGGCCACTCTCTGCCTAGCAAAGCGTAACACACAACATCTAAACAAAGAGAGTAATGTGGGCTAATTAATTCCTGATTCAGGGAAACAAAGGATAAATTCCTAAAGAAACTAAATTTCCCTAAAGCGAAGTAAATAACTTTTCCCACCTACTTTCTTTCCTCTTGTGCTCGTCCCTGTGTACAATAAAATGCCCACTCATGAAATATGCAGCTCAGTTAAAAACCGTGGTGTCAGCTGGGGTTTGGAGGAGCTCCAAGGGATGATCTTCAGGTTGTGTTGAGGAGAATTTTAGTGGCCACTATGGTAGTACCAACTCTGAATGGGAATGCTCCAGTGGCGCAGACTGACTGGGTCACTGTCCAGTGGGAGATGGTGCTTTGCTTGTCCTGTTTGCCAAGACAGGGCATCTGGACTGGTATGTTTGTAGAGATGAGCTCTAACCCTAAGATTCGGGTCTCTCTGATCTCTCTAGGCCTTCTGCTCTCAGTTGTTGGAGAGGCTTCTTCAGTGGATGATTCAGACTTTACTAATCACTGTCCTATATTGACTTTCCTGTCAGAGGGGCTTACGAAAAGTTTCCTTAGCTGCCTCAATGGATATCTTCCCTTCTTCAGGATCAGTCTTTGCTATTGTAGGAACCCAGGAGAGAGGATGGAATCAATCCTAGCATGTGCTGTGTGGCATGTCTGTGGCTACCTGTGTCCATGCTGCCTAAAGAAACACCTGTAACTCTAACCTCTTCTCCCAGCAGCAGCTGACACCAGGGCTTCTCAGAGAGGGATTTTGTCTGACACTAGAGTAGAGTAGAAAGATGGCTGGTCACATCATGCTCCATGACTTCAACATGGGTTGCGTACGCGTCCCTTCCCTCTGCTCTACTCCATGTTTCCCCTTAACTGTGTGCTTGAGTATGGATTTGTATTCCCAAAGCATTTCTCCCGCTGAGAGAGGTTACGATTGGGTAATCTTTACTGGTGACTGTAAACTGACTGCATAAAGCTGGTCCTTCTGGGCTCTTTCCATTTTGTTCCCTATGGGGCAAATCTTAAAGGCCTTTCTTCCAGTTTCAGTCAGTCCCATAACTGGGATTTCTCTTTCCCAGATTTGCTAATATCACTGTTTCTGGAGGGTATTCATAAGCTGAACACAAGATATTGGGGCTGGTCCAGGGATGGCTGGGTGATATTATACAGGCTGTTTTATACTGGGGCTCAGAGAAGTTAATTTGTTTTTTAAAAGTTGAGTCCAGTGGGAATATCACCTGTCAGCATCTGGCACTGTAAATTGTCATGTGAGTTTGTTGGCAGAAACTACTAATGGGACTAAAAGTGCCCCTGATTTACACCACTCAAAGCTGATACTGTTTTTTGTTAGCATCACAGGGTACACAGGCACAACTTAAAAACCATTCTGGAAAAAAAGTTGAAGGTTGAACATTTTCTTCCTGCTCGTGGGAGCTGAAAACTCAAACTTACTGTAAACAGCCTTGGAAAACATTTTATGTTTCCAGAATTCTGAATCCAAACATTTACATGAAGCAGTGACACAGTTTGAGTGTAGCACACTTCTTTTATTTTTGTTAGTATGTTTCTTGTAGTAGCTGTACAAGTTTTTTTAAATACCCATCTTACTTTTTAGAATAAACATCTCCCTTCTCAGACCAGATTTCGGTCAGAGGTGGGGAAAGGGAAATGTGTACTTCCTTAAACAAATACCTATATGTGGTTTTAGTATTTCTGGGTGTTTTATTTTTTCAAGCAGAAGCTTGCCCTTTTTTTATAACCATCATTTAGTACTATGGAAAATGCACAAAGTTGTTTTGGCTGGATGGAGCAAAGCAGTGGGTTAAATTTTAGCACATTGAGTAGCACAGAGATTTCTCTTCTGTGAAAGACAGGATTGTATTATGTAACAGTCCGGCTGCCAAATACTTCTGCTGGCAGTGGTCAGCGTTCTATGCACCATTGACATCAAAACCCAATGAGGTTTGATCCAGAGAAGGGATTTGAAAGGACGTCTTGTTTTTCTTCAATCTTTACAAACTGAACTTGTTTAAGAAGAGGGGGGAAAAAAAATAAAAAAGATACAGAGTCTTGTTTGATAAATGAGGAAAAACAGTGTTTTTTCTCCAAAGTTTTGGATGTTTATTGGTTTAACAGCTATTGCTCAGAACAAGTCGTTTCTATTTACGTTGTTTATCATATCAGCTAACCTGGTGTGATGGATCCAGGGGGCTGGAGCTCGGGCCCGCATGTGCTCACTCCGCAGGGGCGTTCTGACAGCTTCCCTTAGTGTCTGCTGGGCCTAATATTTGTATGTAGTCATACTGACCTTTCAATAAACATAGGGCTTAACAAGTGCCCTGCTCCCCATAGTGTGCATGCTAAATAAAGCATATCAGCAAGTAAGTGGGGACAAGAAACACAGGAACATGACAAGACACCATGAGCTCCATGGAAGCTGCTGCAGTGCTACAAGCAATGTACTGTGGTATTCTGGCAGACGTAATAATCTTTTGCTGAAAAACAATTCTAACTAGTTTATCGAAAAGTGTAAGGGATTTGTTACTGGGTGAGAGCAAAGGTTTATCTAAACTGACATACTCTCTGACAATGCCTGGCAATGAAAGCTGGAAGCAAGAGATCAGGGAGCAGGGCATGTGTTCAGTGGCCTTTCTCTTGACAGAACGCTGACTGGCAGGTTAACCCTATCCTGAGCTGGAGATTTTAATAGACTGAGACTCTGTGAATGTGTTTAATCCCATTTTGAGCTCCTGTGGTCACAAACTCCACAGTTTACGTTGTGTGGAAAACTTCTTCCTCTGGTTTGTCTCAAATTTGCTCTCAGCTTACTTTGACTTGGGCTTTCTCCTGATTACTGTGTACGGGAACACAGGCACACACTGACTCACACGTGTGGAGCAGTGCTGGTTCAGACACTCCCTTTCATGTTTCCAATACAGTGCAGACATAGCTGGTTTGGGCATAACACAAGAAGGTGACATCTTATGAGCTTGCCTAATCCTTGTCATGTTTTATCTGCTGATTGCATGGCAGAGTTGGTTTAAAGTAAGGATTTAAGTCAAGAATGAGGTAGATCTACAGATGTCTATTAGAAGCAGCTTTCCATGATGGGCAGTATAGTTTGTACATGCATGAAAAAAGGAATATGAAGCTTCTTATTTGAAACAAATAGCAGAGTTGCTGGCACTAGCGAAATGGAGACAGGAGCTAACATGGGTGGCACAGTGATTATTTTATGTAAGTAGAGTGCTTGTCTTGGAAACAGAACACATCCACTTACCTTAGCCTCACCCTGGAAGTTCAATATCCTCTTGTTCATTTTCCATTGGGAAGGTGGTGTAACCAGGGGTTAAATAGCCCAAATGAAATGACTGAACAAGTCAGTGGCAGAGCCAGGATTACAGTCCAGGAGCAATGTCTTTCAGTTACATATTTAGTCTCACGCCTGCATTTTGCTGGAAAAGTCTTTCTGGTCACAATGTTCGAGGTGTTAACTCAAATGAAGTTTGACAGTTTTGCTTATATTTCTGCTTTCATCTTGAAAGTTTCAGGACTCTCTTGTCTGTTCAACAAGTCCTGTCAAAGTTGTTTAAGAGAAAACTACAGAGCCCTGGATTATTGGTGGGTTTTTTTCTTGTTCATTGCCTTAGCTGCTGGCAAAGCTCTTTGATGATGGTCACATGTGTAGGAACAGAAGAGTGCTGATAAGTCCTGCTTTAGTGTCTGTGCATATTACCAATGGTACAGGAGTGGAATGTGAATGATAAACAGCACTGCTATATGATGGACTGCATTTTGCAAGCAGGTTTCAGCTTCCCCTTCTCTTCCCTAGAATAGCTCCCAGCAGGATCCTGGATAGCTACAGGGAGCTAGTTGCTTATAAGATAACCTGTTAGAAGAATAAGGCTGTCTTCCCCACTCTTTTTTCTCTCCCTAGATATTCCTTCTGAAGGCCCAGCATGTTTCAGATCAATGTTGTGCCAATGAAAACATATCTGCATCTAAAAGTGGCATATGGTAAATGTAGTCTGATATTACAACACTGGAGACTGCTCCTGTTAGGAAGGAGTAGTTCTGCTGAAAGTTTTCTTTTTCTGGTCTACTCAGAAAGAACCACATAAGATCTTCAAACCCTGACCTGATTTGGATTTTTTGAAGCAAACAAGTTCACATGGCTTTCAGGGAAGTCTCAGCACCTGTGAAGACAATGTAAATTAATGAGTAAATCTGCAAGCATCATCTTTTACAAGGAACTCTTATGATAGACCATAGAACTGGGACTATTGGGGTGAAGAAACTATGGAGTCCCTTGGAAAATGGTGTGCAATTGAATCCATTTTGCTATTACATCCATATCTACTTTGCTATCCTAATCACGATAGGGATAAACAGAGGAATCTGCACGTTATGGTTGTATATTCTGAAAATAATGAGACTGCCCCTATTTTAACAATTCCTGCACTTGTAAGAATAGGTAGTTTTAACAACAGATATGACTGAAAGCTAATCCAAATTTATTTGTCTGGAGATCAAATCTTAGTGTTCTTGTCCCTTGAGAAAGTTGGTTGGGGACACAGTTCTTAAACTCATTCTCAATTTCAGGCTGCAATGACAGCAGATGATCTTGGGTTAGGGAGGCTGCTAACCTTCATGCCCTGTTTGTGGTTTGCTTAGGTTTGTGTGTGGGTATAGTTCAATCTCATGGAACCCACACTTGGACTGTGAGATTTTTGATAATAAGTGTCATGGAATGGAATAATTTTGTAGTTCAATCTTGTTGTCTTAGTGAACGTAGGAACTGATTAGAGGACGGACTTAGTAAAAAGCCTGTTTTAGAACCCCAGTTTGGTCTGGCTCCACTGATTGTGGAGGAGTTGTATTTGTGTCAAAATGCAGTGACAAGAGGATGAATCATGGTCTGGAATTTTTAATGCAAAAAATGAAATCACAATTTAAGTTGGAGTGGTTTACAGTATGAACCTATTCCTTCAGGGAAATTTGAAGAAATAAGGGTGTCCTTTTGCTTACAGTGCATGGGCCAAAGTCAGAGAGCACGGTGTCCAAATTATTTTTCACAAACCTGGCATGACACCCTATTTTTGATGCTGCTTGACAACTAGACTCTGCTAATAGGTTATATTAATGTATAGTAACACAGAAAAAAGGTTGGCTTTTGCTTGGTAATTAATCAAAAAATGTTGATGTCTGTAAAACCTTTACAAGATATTATTCAATACATGTGTTGCAGCAGAACATAACAGAGGATATTTGCATAACACCTTGAATGCGCTCAAACTTTTCTCAAATAAATATATTGATGTGGCTACCATGGCCTTGGGAAAGTGAAGGAAAAGCACCAGACTTGGCAAAGCTCAAGATACACATTTGACTTCCAATATCTGCAAATTAGCTTTACACCGTGCCCAATTTTCAAGCTAGGCAGTGTGCCTAGGCTCCAGTATTTTGTTCTGCCCTCGTTCTGGGAACATGGCACATCCCAGAAGCCAAGGCAAACATGGTGTTCGTTTTTGCAGGGTTATGTTTGGCTGACATTTCCTGAAGGAAAGAGTTTAGGAAAATAAATCCTAATTTTTATTGGGCATCATAATAAGAATAATAGCAGCTCATTAAATAGAGCAGTTGGATTTACCTTACTTCAGAGAGGCTGGTGGGAGAAAAAGGCAGTATGCATTGTAGTGGGGAGCAGAGATTTGTGCTTCATGTATTTAGCAGAAAGTAACAGTTTACACAAAACAGTTTCGAAAGCAGAATTTACTTCTGTGTTTAAAAGCCTGGCTAGGTACCCCAGGTCTAGTGTAGCTTTTACAGGAAACAACAACTTTCCATTACTTAGTTCTGCCCTTCAACCATTTAAAATGGCCACTTCATATCATCTGGCTTATGCAGGGGGGCAGATGCAAGCAGGGTTGTTTCCAGTACCCAGGGAAGTCAATAGAAGAGCACCTTTTGGTTTTGATTTGAGCCTTAGACAAAGCAAATGAGGGGGTACGTTATGTGGCAGTGTGGCATCTAGATTTCATGATGATTTGTTTATTGTAAATACTGCAGAATAAAGAATGGCATACAATTAACTATAATGGCAGGCGAATGCTATGATAGCTGTCAGTTCATCTCTTTCAACACCACGGATGCAGCAGAACATCTGGAAAGAACCATGAGTTCCACAAGCAAGACCTGCCTACCTAAATCAGAGGTGCAGCTTATGAGTCAGCCTGCATCTCATCAGTTGAATTCTCAGGGTCAGTTTAGTGGCTGGAATTATCTGCCCCTTCTCCTTGATGTGCTTGGTGTTTGCTCTTGCAGTGCTACCTTTGTCATTCAGATGCCACCAGTTTTAACTTACCTCTCTCTCTGAGTTCTTTATGCTTACTATGTGAGGAACCCTAGATGAAAACAAAGAAAAAAAATAGAAAACAAGACAAATGATCAAAAAATACAGGAAAAAAATTGTATTTTGGATACTTAAGGACTATTTTGAGTTATTCCTATGGTGGCTCTAGAAGAGTTTCAACAGAAAAGGGATCAGGAACTAAACTCAGTAAAAGGTGCAAACACCTTTGCCTTGTATAATTGTCCTTGTAGCTATTTAAATTCAGTATTAACAGCTCCCTAAGGGACAAAAATTAAGTATTTGTGATTTCCTATGAGCTAACATAGGCAATTCTGCACTGAGCATAATGGCTTTCATGAATCTCACTGTTGTACATGAACCCATTTAACATCTACCCAACAGTAAGTGCTACAGAGATGGCCTTTGTTGTTGGGGAATAAAAAAAAGTAAAATATTTGTGTTTAGAAAATGTATAAATAGGCAGGATAATAGAACTGGCACTGTGTGCTCTGAAAGGAATCACAAAACAATTAGGCAAGCTGGTTTTTTAATTGTTTTTTCTGGGATTCTGCCTTTAACAGTACTAGACGTTTATTCCTGGAAATTTTGCCCTCTTATCATATTTCAGGTTAGGTGCACTGAAATTAAGTCACACTTCCCTCAGCCATATCTTCTGATTTTCAAATCAAATCCTCATGTATTTATAATCGGGGGGAAGAGGGGAGGTGGCAAAGCCCTCTGCAACAAATTGTTCCCTTCATGATACAACGAAGGATAAACTTTTATTGGTTTATGGGTTTGCTTCCCCCTTGTCACTTGGCTGCTTCTCAGGGTCATAATCAGAACCTTTTAACACCAGAATGAAGCAGATTTGCTCCATATGTTTTATACTGAATATTGCTACACTATCTGCTCTAGCTGTGCCCATAGCCCAGTGACTCCCATGTCAGCACTGCAGGAGCCAGTAAACTGCAAGCTCTTGGCAACAGCAGCAACTATCCCCCCTGAAAACATTGCATTCTATTCCCTGGCAAAAGAGAACATCTAATGGAGTACAGATGATATGAATTAATCTGTGAATAACCATTTAATTTGTTGGCTAAGATCTGATTGCCCTTTTTTTGTAATATCCTCATAATGAACATAAAAAGATTACAAGATTTGTGAATGTAGTCAGTCCTCTGGAAGCTCTGGCAGCTGGCTAAGCTTTGACTTTGGAGTTTTCTACCCTTAGTAATTAAAAACACTTCTACAAACTCAGAATCCAGCCATCATTAATGGCACTTCCAGAGCAAGTTGTAAGATTCAGAACTAAATCACCTCACTTAGTCCCTTCTTGCCAGAGATGCTGAAGAAAAGTATCCTACTGAGAATTGATTTAAAAAATTTATTTCTTGCACAGGCCATCAGAATTGAGCAGGTTGGCTTGTCTACAAAGATATGAATTAAAAGTATTGCTATAGCTGAGATACAGGACACTTAAATTAATCCCTTCTTTTGGGAAAATCCTGTTCTCATTAGGCTCAACACAGCGCACACTGCCATGGCCTAGAGTCAGTCTCACCCCCAAACCAGTTCCAGAATGATGTATAGGATAGTAGAGAATAGATGCTGGTAATTACATAAAGCTTTGTTTAAAAATACTTGCAGTATAATTGAGTGGTCATAAACTCATTTTCAGAGCAGAAGAGGAAGTTCCTGTGGCTTTCTGTGTAATGGAAAGGTCTTGCACCAGCGGTGCACCTGTGTCATGATGGGGAGCAATTTGGAATAGAAGGGGCCATGAAAGAGAGAGGAGTAGAAAATCCAAAGAGATTGTTTTGAACTGAATCCCAGAAACAATAGGATATAGGTAAGATATCGTAGGTAAGGCTTGTCTTGGATCAAAGACTTAGTGGTGAAATCATGAGGCTGTGGGTGTTTGCCTGGATCCCACTAGCTCCGTAGTAGTCTCCATCCTGTTACGTGTAGGATCTCATGTTCCTGATGCAGTTGCACCTACAAGGCTCAGATCAGAGAAGGGCTGGCCCTCTTCTTGCCCTTTGGTGTGTGGCAAGGAGATGGAAAGTTATGCTGCACCTGGTGTGGTCAGTGTCATGGGCGACTGGGGAGCGTCCATGGGAGAAGTGGAGTTTTCTGTTTTCCATGGCCAGAAGTGATCATGGTCTGAAGGAATGGGGCTGCAGTCCAGATCTTCGCATTTAAAAAAGGAGGTGCTGACAGGAAGATTTGCAGGCAACAGATGTGGAAGGAGAAGGAGAGTTCAGGGACAAGGAGTATGGTGCTGTTGGTTCAGGTGCAAAAAGAAGGTGGCTGGAGAGAGGGTGGTGGGCACTGGGCCACATTTGAAAGTGTCTTCTCAAATGGCTGTGAATTTTGTTTTTCTGGTTTTGGTTGGTTTGTTTTTTTTCCTCATTGTTAGAGCACGTGGCAGGTTGGCAGAGTTCAGAGCTGTGTTTACAACCTGGGCTCTTGGTTGCAGGGGAAGGTTGTCTTCTTGAGCACATTTCTTCAGGACTTGTTTTAAGAGGTGAAAAAATATGGCCCTGGGCTAAAGCCAAGGAGTGGTGCAAAGATAGCTGGGTTTTATATCTGATCCTAGCATGGGTGTAAAGTTTGCAGGAGTCATTTAATCTCCTGTTTCCCCTAACGTAAAATAGAAGAGCTAAAAAGATATTTTAAAGCTTAATCCCTTAGTAAAGCACTTCTAAGGTAAGTAATGATGGGGAGAGGTGAAAAGATTTGAGAACAGTGTTCACACATCTGGGAGTCCTGTCTTTGATTTTTAACTCTATTCCAAAGGACATCCACATTTTGGCATCTGTACCCCTGTTTTACAGTGTTTGTGCCAGTGTTGTGTTTACTGTTTTATTGGTTAAACTCACGTATCAAGGTCAGAAAACTTTGTCTGATCCAGAAATGCCAAACTGATTTTGACAGCAAACTGCAGCAGGGCCCAGCCATGGACACCAGGTGCCTTCTTACAAATTTCCTCACTTTGTAGCAGAGTGCTCAGTATGACACAAGTAGGTCTGGATTTGGGGCAGTTTAGCCAACAGGTAACTGAAAAGGAAAACAGAGCAACCCTTTTACAGCAGGTGCGGTAACAATTTACCCAGTGGCCCCTGTGAATCTTTTAGGTCAGAAAAATTCCCAGAGCATGTGCTGCACGATTTTTAAGGATGTTAGGCACTCATGTTTCCTTTTCTTTCCAATGGAGAATAAATCCATTAATTTATTTACTGATAAACTGACTCCTAGCAAGTAACTACAAGGATGAGAAATGTAACGGCAACATGACTTTCACAGTTTGACATGACAGGAAAATCTTGAAACTTTTGAAGATGTTTTTCTGTCAAAATTAGCATTTTTCATGTTCAGTAGGGACCTTGTTGTCCTGCACCATTTTGGGGAGGAAAAAAGCACAGTCAATCCAGTTTGCATTATGGACTTTGCTGTGTGTACCTTGCAATGTTCCATTCACCTCATACAGGACTTTGTTGTCTGTCCTCTCCCAAATATGAGAACAACTTCAAGTACCAACGAGGCACTGTTGTGTGTCAGGAGTGGTTGGTGTCCTGACGGTCCGATAACCTCAATAGGTCAGAGAAGCAACCTGAACCAGAAGGAAGCATTTTTGCTCCAGTAATATAAATGGGAAAGAGAGGCCCAAAAGTTATATGACTTTCTTGGGATTGTGCTGGATGTGTGTGGCAGAGCCGTGTAGACCACTGGGACCCAGCATTTTAACTCAGCCACTTGCTCACCATATTTGTTCTCCCCTGAGATTTCAGCAGTGGCTGATAGTTTGAAATCATTGCCCAAACAGGTTGACTAAATTCCAGCTATCAGCATCTATTTTGCTGTTAGTAGAGTTGCTGAGTGTTTCTCTGGGATTCTTCCCCTCTCTCCACCCCCTCTGGATTTGCTGTGTGAAGTTATGTATCCCTTAAGTTTTCCTTGAAAATTCAGATTCATTCAGTTCCATGAATGCACGATTCACAGTGGAGCTGACACATTTCATTAAGCTCAGCACATTGCGCAGAAGCTTGGCAAAGGGTCCCTGGGCTTTATTCAACCCAGACACACCGTGTGACCAGCTGTCACAGACTGGGTGTAAAATTAGAATAAAACCATAAAACACAGTTGAGGGAAAGGAAAAAATTGCCCCTCCCTGGGACACTTTGAGCTGTGACAAAAGATTCACAGAGCACATCAGACACACACACACACAAAAGCTTTGTGCAGAACTCAGCTGGTTTTATTTTTCATGCTTACACATTATACCATGAGTAGGTGCCACAGTATAAAGGATTCACCTTGTTCCAGCTTCAGCACGAAGTTCAGCTTTTAACTTTGCTGTCTGGAGCACCCACCATTTTTAGTGGAACAGTGAATCCTTTGAACCAGGCTACAGGATTAAAAACAAGCTGTGAAAGCACTGGGTCTTGCTGTGCTACATGAGAGAACGACACAAGAATGGAGAGTTGTGCAGCCCTTTTCCATAAAGGAACTAAAATCTGTTTGTGTTCATTAGATCTGCCAGAGCTTGTGTCAGGTAGGCACGCACACTGGCTGTCCGTGTTTTGCAGAGCTCTTTCCCCTGCCTTTCCATGAGGCAGCACGCTGTGATTCTTCACTGTACAGAAGCACCTGGATAGGTTTCTCTGTGGCTCCTCTGGCCACAGGGCTGTGAAGTGGCCCATCCCCAAGTAAAGCTATGACTTTTCCTCTTGACATAAGAAACAAAGCTGGGTGACTATCACAGTGCATTTAATGCATGAGATGCTGGATCAGGATGGAGCTGCACTACAGCTGTTCCAGACATCTTCTGGGGTGAACATCAGGCAGGAATCGGCTGGTGCATGAGGCTTGTTATATCTGATTACATGGCTAAAGTATCATTACAGAGTTGAACTGTAGGACTCTTTACTGCAGTTTGGAGCTCACTTGGAGTCACCAAGGGATTGATTTGTCGAGTATCTGTAATTTCTCTGGATGTCAGATGGAGATCTTGGTTGCCTGCAATAGGACTCCCCAGGTTAGTGGATATAAAAAGACTCTGGCCTGAGCTGGCACAAACAGCAAGTGATGAACAGAGCCAGGACAAAATTCTTATTTACTGACTTTCACTGCTGCAGTTTAACTACCAGGTGTGATTTCTATTGTCACTATTAGGTAATTGGATGATGTATAAGTAGGTCATAACTTTAGTGGAGAAATAATTGACCTCAAGACCCTGATAGATGACTAGTGTAGATGCTTACAAAATGAGTTAATCAACAGTGATGAAATCATATCATCATCCAGTAAGTGAAGCATGCAACACAACTGGAACCTGTTCAATGCCTGCTGTTTACCTTGATTCATGCCAATTTATGAAATGGGCTAAGTTATTTCCATTCCAGCATCATGTTCTCCATGTGGGAAAAAAGCTTGTCTAATGAAGTGCTTTCAACCGAAAAATTGTTTTTTGAGGCTCTTTAATCTCTTTCCTCTGTGACGAGGAGGTGCAGTTCTATGGCCATGCTGAATTCTGCTCCTCTGTAGCTGAGAGGGTAGCAAAGTATACAACATGGAAGTTAAATACATGTTAAGTTCTTATTTTCTTATGTTTAAGTGCCACACATAACCTTGGATAGAAGAACAGCTCTTTGAGGACATTAACAGGATCTGCAATGACTTTTCCTTGCAATGTTACCAGTTGCACTCATCTCTTAAAATCGGGTCAGTATGCTGAAAAGGTAGAGAGATGAGGCTGCTGAGGTGTGTCAGCACAGTAAATGAAGGTTTGGGTTCAGTCTGTTCTGTTGGAATCAAGATTAACATCAGGTCCCTGTTCTGAACGCTGACATATCCCCAGTACTGGAGATGGAAAGCCACCACATGCTCCATGACAGGATTGGTTCTGCTCTGGGGTGGACAGACGGATGGATGGGTGGTTTTGGGCCAGGCAGCTCTGTTTCTGTAGGTACCCTGCATTTTGCTCTTCCTAGGCATAGCAAGATCTGAGTCTGATTTACGGCAGAATTTATCAGGCTAATCCTGCATGAGTCACTGTGTGGGAACAGATGTGGCTTTTTACAATATATAGGCAGAAGTATCACTTGCAGCATTATTTTGTTTATAAACGTGTTTTAAAAAAACCCAAAAACCACAAAGCAAAAAAAACACCTCTGATATTGGGAAGCAGTAGGCTGGTACCTCAAACCAAAAGGAGCATCTTGAATATGAGCATAAGGCTAATATGAGGAAAACTAAATTATGATCTTGACTTTTTAATTGGCTTATTAATAAAGAGGTGGCAATGTTCAGCATCTCATAGCATTTAACCTAAGAGGGGTTATCTGGCACTTCTCTTTATTTCTACTGTGCTTCTGTAAATCCTAAGTGTAAGACTTTTTTTTAATAAAACTTTTTTTATGGCTTTTATAAGAACAAATTTTAGGTACATACACACTTTTCCCTGAGGAGTTTGGGGTTTCACAGCCCCTTTTTTTTTATTTCCCTTTTTCTTTTTATTCCCCCCCCTCCTTATTCCAGCTGGGAATCTGAGGAACAAGGCTGTTTGTCAGGCAGTGTTTTTGTCTAATGTGATGTGACCAGCCTTCCCAATGAGAGGCTTTCAAATGGGCTGCCTGGGGGATCTCACAGCAAACTCGCCCTCACTGCAATAGTAAAAGAGTGGCTCTGCTATAGCTGGCCTGGCAAGATGGATACACAGAAGCGAAGGTCTCTCAAGGGAGAGAAGCCAGCTGGAGTGTCCTCTTGACTGAGCAAATCGTAAAGGGAGTCCTTATTCTTCTGGGAAGAAATTGTGGGATTGGCTTTACTCCCAGCCTCTGGCAAGAGGGACGTGTCCATGGCAGTGCTTTTGTCACTAAGCACTGTGTGATATGGCCTCACTCTGCCTCCAGAACAGGGCTTTCGTGCTGTGCCAAGGGGACTAGGGGAGACAGAATGAAGGGAGAGCGGTCCTAAAATTGCTTCAGTGGCAACAGCAGCTCAACCAGGCCCCATGAGTATGGCTGTACCTTTATGTTACTTTTCCTTCTGTCTGTTGCTTGTTCTTCGCTCTCCCAGAATTTGCAGAAAAGCCCTCAGGCTTTTTGTCTTACTGTCCATTTGCTGCCCTTTATTTTTCCTGACAGGTGTTTGTGTTGATTCTGACATGATCAAGTGGTTAGTGTCATTCTCAGTCCTGTTATTAGAAATTTTTAAGTGCATTAAACTGCCTGCCTGATGTGTGCAGTATTGCAGTGCCTGTAGATTCAGATGTTTTGTTTGCATCTACTGAAGCATCTTCTTCCCCAAGAAGGTAATAGATGCGTTTTTCCCTTTAAACAAATAATATCTCCAGGAAAGAAAGGGAAATGCTAATGCTACTGTTCCCTTGGGGTTCTGTACCCTGAAGGGTCCCTCACCAAATAAACTACTGCTGGGCTGGGAAGGAGAGTTGGATCTTCAGCTGTGTGATAGCTTAGGCTTTTTAAATGCAAATCCATGTTTCTGGGATCTGATTTAATAGAAAAAGATTGTGCAAAAATAACATCTTTAAGTACATGCAGTTTTTAAAATCTGTTGACTTGAAGGACACTTTAGCTTTGGCACTTGGCTGTTTATATGACAATTAATACACTTTTCATGGTAATGGCTGCTTTCTGCAAACTAGAAAACAATCATACTTCTGCTAAGCAGGAATACCACAGACTCACTCTCGTGTATGTGAACTTGCTGATTTCTAAGGGACTTTAACAATGGACTGCTTTCTGGAGTGAGAATTTTCACCGGCATTAAAGAATACATAGGATGAAATTCTCCTCGCAGTAAATTTAAGGATTGAATTATAGAGAATGACTTACCAATTGCTGTCTAAGTAATAATCCTACTGGGCAAAAGTTACAGGGACAAAAGTATTTGCATAGGCCTGCTGAGAGAGTGAGGTATCCCTGGGTGTGTAAATATCCCCCTGTTCGCCTAAGGCAAGAACACAGATCAAGGCAGGACAAAAGCATGGGAAGCCATGAGCTAGACCTGTCATTTAACTTTCTGTTTCTGTACCTCAGTCTTCGCATCTGTGAGCTGGGAACACGTAGCTCTGCGTTTCTTAAAACTGTTGTGAGACTTCACGGATGGGAATTTATAGAATGAGTTGAGGTCCTCTGGCAGTGAGGTGGCATATTATTAGAATCGGAACTGGGCCAGATACTGAGTTTGTGCATGGACCCTGGGGATTGTAGCTTGACTCAGATGCTGTAGGTAAATTTAAATCCATGCCACAGTTGCTATGTCTGCAGAGAATGGCTGTTTTCCTTTTAATCTGCTGTTCTTCAATGGGTTTCCAGCCTTTGCTAGCCTGTCTTTGTGAAATGAATTTTCACCATTCAAAAGCAGCAGTGTTTTATTTTTGTTTTAGCTGTGCTTGGGAATGCAGAGCAATTCAATCAAGAGGAAAATACACCATGAAAAGCTCTGAAAGCCCTGAGGTCAAGGATCTGAAGTTACCCACAATATTAATGACAAACCAGTGGCTGCACCATGGCAACGGACAGAAGAATATGTGGCGTGGAAACCATAAGTAGTGTGGGGCTTTGAAAGAGCACAAACGGGAGAAAAATGGAAATTACATCATGTTCTCTCTGTTCTGTGCTAGGACAGCCATGTACAGTCTAATCCCTAGTGCTGGTGCAGCCAAGACTTTCAAGAGGGCCCTGGAAGAGACAGAGAAAGGAGTTGGAGCTGGAATTAGACTGCTGAAAAGTTTTATTGAAAGGGAGAAAGGTTTGGATGGGAGCAAGTTAGATGAAGTTACTTAAAAAAAAAGGGGAGGGGGGGATACAGATGCTATAGCATCTCCGTTCTTGGATTCTTCTCTGGGATTCCCTGCTGGGACCAAGTGAGCCACTGAAAAACCAAACATGGGTGGTGGAGCTGATTAGAAGTATGAACCTCAGCATCTTATTTTGCACAATTGCCTTTTTTCTGTTTTATTCAGCTGTATGAGCACTTCAGCCATATAACTATGCATGTTGCTCTCTATACACGTAGGGTTTTTCTTTTTTAAATCAAGCCCTTACATTTCAGAACACCAGTGACGTAGATGGTGACTCAAAACCAGGTCATGGTAAACTGGATCACTGAACAGCCCACAATTCTCTGTCGATGTAACATCTGTTGCTGTAGCATTTGTTGCGTATGCTTGTAATCAGATGACCTAATTCTCTTTGTGTGAACAGGGAGTGCACTTGGGCAGAGAGAGGGTGAGATTTGAAGACATCCCCGTGCAGGAATCTGTCCATTCAGGCTAGTTGGCTAGGGGAACTTGGTTGCAACAAATGAACGAGAAGAGAAGCATATAAGGCAGCATGACTTCGTGGAAGAACATTAAACATCAACGAGGGAGTGGGCAAGGGAAGGAAAGCCATTTAAAATCAGAAAAGAAAGATTTAAAAATAAAAAACTTTCCTGGATAAAGGCAAGAACTGGAGAAGCAGTGAACTTATTGCAGTAAATGCTGCAAAGGATCCCTTAGTGCCTAGAATATACTCCTAAGACCCTTTTAATGGTATGAAAGGCAGTAGCTCGGGAGGTGTTAAATTTGAGACAGGAGGGCTGTGCAGTCTCTGGGCACTCTGGTGAACAGTTTGCTTTGAAGCGTTCTGATGACTTGGGAAAAGCTGGGATTAAATGACAGAAGGGGACAAAGTTCAGCTACTGGGACATGGGGCTGAGAAATGTGACTGTGTTTTCTTCAGCTGGTTGGCATTTCTTCAGTACTTTTTAATTTCTTGTTCAGTGGTTATTCAGCTGATCCCGAGTGTT
This sequence comes from Sclerurus mexicanus, assembly GCA_013396755.1. Lineage (NCBI taxonomy): Eukaryota > Metazoa > Chordata > Aves > Passeriformes > Furnariidae > Sclerurus > Sclerurus mexicanus. Next base: position 1,146,872 of record VWZF01004261.1, read on the forward strand.
TTACGTCTGAACATGAGTTTTATCTTCCCATGTTTTCTCATGCTCGTGGTGCTGCAGCTCCAACCACACAGCAAACATAAATGAGATGAAAACTGCCTAGTTGTTATACTCTTATTTCCTGAGGGCCTTCTACTTTCCAAAATAATCTTGATTTTACCAGTTTAACTTTTGAACTGCCTCCTTTGCATGGATCCTTTTGTCCTCATAACTAATTTAACATGATTATGAATAGCTAGAAATGGCAATGAAGAGCTAGTGGAAGATAGATGGTGAAATGTGTGTGTGTGTGCATTTAGCGTGATCCAGTTTCTGTGGAATTCTTTTGCTGATTAGTGTCTCCAGGGCAGAGGCATGCTCTGGACTCCTGGCCCCTTTCTATGACTGGCCAAAAGTGGCTGGCAGCAGACTGTAGTCCCATGGAAGATCTGCAGGAATTTGTCATCTGCCTTAGAGGGCACGAGCAGGACAAGACTGACGGCTAGGTTTGGAACAGAAAAGAAATATTGTCTCTGCTATTTACCAGTGGAAGAACCAGTGTGGGTCTTGGGCTTTTGTTGCTCACAAAAACTTTTAACAAAGGGATCTTCTAGGAGAAGTTGCTTCCATGCAGGGTAGCTGGTGGAGAGGAGCTGGGTCCATCCATGTAAGACTGGTCTCTGTGCCATTGAACATGATTATTGTGATGGATGTCCCTATCCTTTGGACACCATTGGAATCATCGGTTGACTAAGGTTGAAAGGAACCACGGTGGGTTATCTAGTCCCACCTCCCTACTCAAGCAGGGTCATCCCACAGCACATGGTGCCAGATTGTGTCCAGAGAGTTCTTGAATATCTTCAGTGAGGGACATTTCACAGACAGTCTGGGTAATGTGTTCCAGTGCACAGTAAAGAAAGTCACAAAATCACAGAATTGTTAGGATTGCAAGGGTCCTCTGGAGGTCATCTAGTCCAACTCCACTGCCAGGGCAGGGTCACCTAGAGCAGGTTACACAGAAATGCATCCAGATGTCTTTTTAATGTCTCCAGGGAGGGAGACTCCATGACATTCCTGGGCAGCTTGTTCCAGTGCTCTGCATTAAATTCCTCCTCATGTTCAGGTGGAACTTCTCTTCAAGAGATATTTGGACGTTCCTGCAAAGCTGAGAGATGTGCAAGTAGTTGGCTAAACTAGCGTTTAGGTTGAAGGCTAAATGCAATGCTGATGTGATGTAGGGAGAGAGTTAGAAATAGTGGGTGCCCCATCTTGAGTGACTTTCTAGAAGGTTGTAACAGGCAAAGTGTAGCATCCTTGTTCTCTTGTGCTATTAATTTCTCTGAGGTCTATTTTGCTGGTCAAACCAGATATTGAAAACTCTGAGCAACTTTCCCTCAAAAATGGCATAGGTGTTACACTTGGACTAAGAACTGCAAATCTGCCTCTCTCTGGCTGCCTAGTTGTCTCCCCTCATTAATGCCTTGATCTTTCTCAAGATGGTTGTGTGGCTGTGGAGCCACAGCTGCCTTGTAAGTGCAACTCATGCACTACGTCACAACCAGCAGTGGAGGTCTGTGTGGCTCTGAAGGCTTTTCTGTGACTTCAGATTTATCTGGGAGTAAGCCAGGAGGGGGCTAAGCCTGCTATCACTGTATGTACAACCTGGGGCAAACGCACACGAACGAGTGCAGTGAGACCCCATCCGAGCTGCTCTCCGTGCCTCTGTGACATATTCCCAGGCCTGCAGAATGATATGGTGTCTTGTGGGTTTTGGCTGCGCAAAACTTTCAGTATGCAAAGGAGGTTTGGCCGCTGCTCATCCAGCTGTTCGTAAAGTGTTACGTGTCAGTGGTAACCCTGTGTGTAATATCAGAAACAGCAGCTACAGATGGAAAATCACCAAAGTTCAAGTAGTACTGACATGCTCAATGCCTGACATCAGATTCCTCGGAAAGGATCCTCAGGAATCTGGGAACTGTGGCACATGATGGATTATTTCTGGTTTGGCCTGTCTCCTCTATGCAGCTTATTTCTGTCAGTCTCTGCTCCTTTTGACAGCTGGAGGGTTGTGGAAATGCAGCTCTTCTCTTGCTGCCTTAACTATTCCAGCTCTGCTAACAGGCTGGCGTAAGTCTGAGTGTGACACATGCAAATGGTGATCATATGTCCTAAGGTGACAAAGTCCTGGAGTACAGTCTGCTCTGTTCTTTCCAGCAAGGATGCAAAAAATAATCATGTGTGTTTGCTGGAAGCAAAAGACAGGTTAAAACTCCAGCTGTTATGTTCCTTCAGAGTTTGTAAGTAATTAAGCACCAATAAAAACAGCTTACATGGGTTACAGAGAAGAGGCATATTTAAAGTCTATTGCTATCTTCTGATCCCTGCCAATAAAACCTTCAAACTGTTTCCAGCTCTTGCTAGCTTGTTGGGGGGCATATTCCAAGCTTTTCCATCACAGTTCTCTCACTGACCCTGTTGCTGCAGTCAGCTGTCAGCAGTTTGCCCAGGCATCATTGGGCAGGGTTTGCAAATTGAAGCACAATGTCCCCTGCGTGCCAAGCCCCCTGCAAAGCTCTTGCCACTGTGCAAGTGTGGGGTGAGACACAGGGAGAGAAGTTACTCTGTGTAAGCACAAGCTTAGGGCTCAGCCTGTCAAATGTTAAATGCTCCAGCTCCTCAGTGCTGCCAGTGGGATTTAGGATATTCAGTACCTGGTGCACAGAATGCCTTGCTCAAATATGATGAGAGGGGTTTTTACTCAAGGCTTGGGTGATCCTACTTTAGTGTGAGAGGGATGTCTTAGGCAGCTTCTTTTCTTCCAGCCTGTTTCCAAAAGGCTCAAAGAACAATACCACCAACTCTGTGAAATCCTTGGTAGTTCAGCTTTCTCCCTTGAATGTCCAACAGCAGGAAATAACCTGTCCCAAAACTCACTCTGAAGCACAGATTAAGAAAAATTAGAGCCCAAGCAAAGCAGCTGGATGATCCCACATCTATAATGAGTCAAAAATCAGGGCTTAAACTAAGTTTGTAGTGGCATTTTCACTCTACATCCAAGGGGTTTTTTAAGATTCTTATGTTTGTATAACCTGAGTAAAGTGGTGGATGGACTCACAATACCTTACTGAGTAGCTATTTTGTATTGTTAATGCTGATGTCAATATTAACTGTCAGTCCTTTTCAATAACTCTGAAATCTCATTTCACTGTCTGGAAATTTATTCCACAGTCTAGGGCTCAGTGAAGGAGTGAGCCTATTGTTGAGCTCTTTCTCTACACTATAGTGTTTTTCTAATAGAGATTTTGGGAAAATAATGCTATTTGTGGGTGGGGAGATCTTACCCTGAAGATTGTTTGAATCCAACTTACACAGGTAGAAGGAACAGAGCAAGAGCTTTGGTGGCTTCCTGCATTGAAAGAGGAGGGGAGCTCACTGGTATTTTCTGGGCACTGGGGCCAAATTTGTTCTGTCAGCAAATAGGGTCTTGTAACACTCAAGATCTCCAAGATAGGCAAAGGGGGCAAGAGGAGCCACTAGCTCTCACAACAAAAAAAGAGCAAAAGTCCCGCACTACTTGTTCATGGCCTTTGTGGTGTTTGCACAGGGAAAATCTAGTGCCATTCTCCTGCCATCTTCTTTCTCATGAGTATCTGGCAAAGAATGCTTGATGCAAAAAATAAACTGTGGCAAATGCCATCTGTTTCCATTACTGTATGGGGAATGACTGGCTTATGTAACATGCAGCGTGAAACCACTGCAGAGATCAAATATAAATATTGCCCTATTGTGGAATGTACTGGCGACATAGCTGATATTTTTGTGGCTGATGAAAAATCAAAGCTCATTATCACTCCTGAGGTTTGCCCTCTCTGCCTGTGTTGGTGTGTGGTTCTGTCTATTTCTGTGTATTAAAGGCGCTGGGTCGAATCCTGATAATTCCGAGTCTATTTTTACTTGGTTGCTACTCAGGCAAAACTTTCATTGACACTAGTTGGAAAGCTGCCTAAGTAAGGGGTGCTGAGGGAATTGAGAAGCTGTTTGTAATTCGGACTGATTTTAATTTCTGAAAATCCTTTCCTTGAGATTTTCTTTACAGAATATATGGTTGTTAATACAAGTTTAAATTACACTGGACCACTGGAGCCATACACTGAATTTATGCAACCAGGATCTCTTTTACGCTGCATTTGGAATATAGGTGTCCTGTGTGTCTGTGGATCTGTACTTCATAGGACTTTGCCTATGCAAGGAGTGAGAATCTGTGGGTGAAGTCAACCAGATGGCAGTGGAGCTGTGTTGGCTTGCACTGGTTGTAGGTCTGGCATGCAGAGTATTTATGCTTTTTTTGTGTTTTCTTTTTCTCTTTTTCCCCCTCATCACTGGAAGTATTTGGAATTTGATGGCAGAGATTCAAACAAGTCCCCTTCAATCTCAAAGCTTCCCTTGCTTTTTTCCTTCTAACCTGTTGCTTCCGAGCTTGTTCTCTCTGAACTGCCACCACCGTCTCACACAAAGGTGCCAGGTTGTCATTTGGTGTGGAAGGCCCCATGTGAAAGACACCTGGGGAAAAACCGGCTTGTGGAGAGAAATGCATAAACAGCAGATGAAACAGTCCTCTGACAGTGTGTTGAAAATGTTTGCCAGGTGGGAATTCTGAACCAGTGGCAGTTCCAAAGAAAGATGGATTTCCTTTTATCATTAATTTAGTTTCTGATTTTGGACTCACTCAAGTCATGCACTTGCTTCTCAGGAAGAATTTGGATTCAGGAAAAACAGATAAGTCCATTCTGGACAGATGGTGTTACAAAAAAGGGTGGCAGAGAGATGGCATGAAAGGAAAAGGAAATGGAGTGGTGGGTGTGAAACAAGGATGGAGAGAGGGAGTATGTCTGATACAGGCTCAAGCAAGTCTGTGAGGAATGATGTAAACCAGCCCCTGAAGTGAACTGGGGAGCCTGTGGTATGTGAAAATCATGTCAACAAGAAGAAACTTGTGTGAGTGCATGGAGGCTTTTTGTTTCCACCAGTGGCACCAATGAGAGTTGTGAAGTTGCAGCCATTTACTGGACACAGTTAAAGGCTTTGTTCTCTTCACATCCTGAGCTTCCTCTTCCTGCTACTACCCCTCAAACTAGTTTTGAATTTGGGAACTTAGGACCAACCTGCCCAATTCCTTTAATTCATTTCTTACCACCCTTTGATCCATCCTATGTTTTCACTAAGTGGGTTATTTTCTAATTATTCCTGGATAGTATGGGTGAGACTATGCTATGAGCCACAGTGCGGGTCATGGGAAATAAGCATGGAAAATGTTCTAATAATGCTATGTTTAGCTCTTAAGGAAGCAATGGTGGGAGAGTTGGCAAGGACTTATTGCTGTCCCTGTGAAGAAGAGATTCCCAAATGGAACTGTGACATTCCAGTACCCACAATCCTATTTACTGGTGTCAGGCCTCTGAATATCTCCAGGAAAGAGGTATATCCACCCTATGCTCCCACAGTCAGTACATGCTTGCACTTGTACAGGAAGGTGACATCCTGCCAGAACAGCCTTTGAGAGGAGGTGGTGGATAGATTAAGCAGGTTGGTTATTCTCAGTGGTACATGAATCTCTCTGGAGACAGCAGGAGGAGGACCTGTATATTGAAAGGTGTTCCTGATGAACATTTATCAGCAATAGCTTAATGTTTTGCAAACTTAATACACTTTCAACGAGCTTATATAGTGCTCATTTTCTGGCCACACTGTTTACCTCAAGAAATACATTGAGTCAATTGCTGTTCATTTCAATGCTAATCAAGTTGAATACAAGCTTAAAATGCACACCATGTTCAAACCTCAGCTTACATGGGTGGTGTCCATAGAATAAGGAATTTCTTTTTTATCAATCGGTTTTACTGTCAGACTTCAAGTTTCTTACCCTTTGATATGTCAGGTTCTCCCAGCTATTGGCCCAGACAGCTGCTTCATCTGCAAAAAGATAAATTGGGCTTTAAATGCAGCCCTGGGCTTCTGTGGAAACTATTCTGCCTATCCTGGGATCTCTGTAAAAGCAGTAAAATGCAGAAACCCCTTGTATTATGAGCCTTTTTCATGAGGTTGCTGATTGACTCTTTAGAAAACCAAAAGGACTGTGTAATTTGGATAATTTTGCATATGAAGACTCTCATGTTTCTCATCTTCATTCATTACTCTACTTAATATGTAATTACAATAGGGTAAAATGCCATTAGCCATTAATATTCCCTGTTACTGATGAAGATGGAATTGACTTGCCACTTATAAGTGTCTTATTTCATGCTTCTTAGTGCCTGAGCTTCCAGAGAAGCATCTCTTTAATATCTCTGTAGAGCAGACAAAGCATTACTTTCCTAGAGCTGGTCTGAAGTTGTGTTGCAACCTGAACAGTCAGTACTCAGGACTTTGGTTCAGTTTTTCATGTTTCACAACATTTGAAAATGTTTTGGAGTCCTCCAGATGGCTTCCAGGATTAATTAGCTCTCCATACAGGTGGTTTTCCTGGTGTAGGGATGGTCAGCATGACTTTGTAGATGAGGAACTCTAAGGGCTTTCACTGGTACCTGTTCCTGCTCCCTATTTCAGGAAGGAAGAGCAGGGCGCTCACTCTGTGTAGCAGAGAGCTGAGGCATTTGACATGGGATGATGTGTATGTCTTAAGGTCCCTGTTGCGATCATTGACCTCCTCCGTTATCCTTCCAGGGCATATCTGTGCAGATGGGAACAGGCAGAGCTATACTCTGCTTCTCAGTCTCTGAGCTGTCCGGACCTGATCCTGGTCCAGGTGCTGTGAGACCAGTTTATCCAGAGTGCAGTGCCAGAATTCATACTCCCTGCCTTGTGGCACAAGGGTGGGCAGAGAGAGTGCTCCTACCTGTGTCCATAGACACTGGCATGCTTAATGCCTCTGCAAGGCAGAGAAACACTGGATTAGAAGGGATGTCCAGGAGCGTGGGTAGCCCAGGAACATGCTCACAAATACCTCTGCTCTGTGTTATCACTGCAGGTTCCTGACTCATTTAGTATGTGAAAACACCAGCAGAAAAGAAAGCATCCAAACTGAATTTTTTTACTTCCCTTTAAGTTTTGAAACATTGTGACCTACCTTACAGTAGTGTTGTGAAACCTTATTTCTTAATATCTGCTGGCTGGGACAAGATCCCTCAATGTATACAGCAGACTTCCTCCAAGTCTGTCACTGAGACAGAACAACTCAAGTCTGCTGCAAGGTCACAGCTATTCAGGAAGGTACATTAATGGCAGACTGACACTGGAGCTGAACAAATCCACTTCATCCAGTACTGGAAAAAAATCACCAGTTGGGATTCATTATCTTTGGATAATGAATGAGGTGTACTTGATAACAGACTTGTGGCAGTGTCTCCACTATCCCATGGTGTTCTTGGCTTGATTTTTTGTTCCTTCCATTCTCTGAGAATTGATGGACCTCTAGCTTTGTTTTGAAAAGGAATAGTGACATAATGGAGACCAGATCACAGGAATAAGTGAAATTATTCATAGATTAATAGATGTTAAGGCCAGAAAGGACTGTTATGATCAATTCCTCTGACGTCCATAACACAGGCCAAAGAATCCAAAAATTCCTGGAACAGGTCCTCTATTTGTATGGGAGCTATGAGGATATATTTTAGAAGAAGGGTCTTAATTTAAATTACCAAATGTGGTGGGAAGGACCTCTGATTATAGTAATTGCCATGAAGCCATGACATCCCTCTGTCCTCAGCCAAGGTGCTGAGGGGTCAACCATGACATGATCATTTTATACTGCACCCTTCCAGGAGAAGTTCAAAGCAAAAATAACAGCAGAGTTTCAGAGAGGAGACAGCCGTAGATTGACTATAGCTCAAAAAAATCAATGCAAACTGCCTGTGGAAAGGAAGGAAAGGAGATGGATTATGCTAGATATTACTAAGATTCAGGAGACTATTTCAAGTTATCCACACCAGGCTCTAGTATAAGTAGAGTAGCCTGTTGGTCTTGAGTGAAGACAGTGCAAGGAGCACTGAGAGTCTTTCAGCCCAGCCCACTATGTAGTATGTGATCTGCAGGAGTGCACTGTAGAGCAAATGCATAGCACTTGCACTGCAAAAAAGGCCTGAAGGTGTTTTTCCCTGGAGTGAGCTTAATTCTTTTTTTTTTTAAACAGACATGTGCCATGTTTAAAAGCAAAGAAAGGACTGGACATCAAATGCTTTAGAGCCTGACCCTGCCAGGAAATGTGTTCCTGAAAAATACAGAATGACCTCAAGTCGCTGATGAGTGTGAAAGCCAAAGCTCTCTAGCACATAGCAAGATCAGCTCCTTACTAAGGCTAGTGGTGTGTGTTGAGCAAAGCTCCCCTTTCTGAGCCAAGAAAAAAAGCAAGAATCTTCTCCAGGCACCTCTTGCATTCTGATACACTCATTCTGTGTTTCTTTGTGCACCTAATTTGATCCTCTAGACAAAAAGCTTCAGACTTAAAAAAAAAACCTGAGCGTACGCTCCCACAGTGCCTCTGTTCCCGGTCTGGTTGCTTTGCAAAAAGCTCCTTCCTCTCAGGCTGCTCGGAAGTGTGGCTTCTCTGATCACTCATTTACTGGGAGCGTGCCAGCACTTTAAAGGGATCATGTTCAATTATGCCTCTATGCCACTTTCTGGTCACCAAGGAAATGTCTCCAACAATCAAGAAAGCAGTACAGCTGATGAGGATGTTTTCAGCCAAATCCCTTAGCAGGAGGGCAAAAAGAGACAGAGGAGTTGTTCAGAAAGCCACAAGGAAAGTAAGAAGTGATCACTTTAGGAGTATCCATTCACATCTCCACTCCATCTTGCCTTTAGGTCATAACAACACCCTTTAAAGAAAGTTTTAATTAATGCTGCTATTGTGGTTTGGGGAATTTAGCAACAATGAAGTCTTTAGAGCAAACTAAATCTAAGTATACCTAGGAACCCCATTGTCTATCTTCATATGCTGCTTGCAAGATATTGCATGAATGATTTATGGCATGATTCATATTATGCCATTGATTAGTTAGCTACTGACTGAACCATCCACCCAGCCCTTTGAAGATGAAGTGCTGAATATTTGTTCTCATTATCATAATTCTGGCTTTCAGTTCCATGGAGAAGGGCCAGCACCGAAACTACAGCTCCAGCCACCCCAAACATGGGTGGTGTTAGGAAGCTGATCCACAAACGGGTTTCAAGTTTAGCAAATCTTTATCCTGGCATAAAACCCCAGGTATGACCATCTTGGGGTCAGTCTCTGGCCTCACTTCAATCACTGGGTTTTTTGCCAGTGGCTGGATTGGAAACAGGAGTGCGGACTTGTGAAGTTCAAGATAAGATTGCATTTATAACTTGATTTTACCTTAAACTGGGACCTGAGGGGAAAGTGTTCTTCAGTTTTTATCCTATCCTAAGTAGAAGCAGGTAATTAAAAATGTTGTCTGAATTGTCTTATTCTCAAGCATTGGAGAAAATGTTATGATCTCATTCCCCATCTTCTACCCCTGTAGAAAGCTCCTTTCTGAGATGTTCTCACTACAAGTGGTTTAACATGTTAGCCCATCATTTCTGGAACCTGTAATGAATTTGGTTTTCTGAAGGACCTTTATCCCTTTAGCTATTAATGTCCCTTAGACAGCAAACTTTGACTCTTTTGAGAAATGAGTGAGATGAGTGTGGAAGTCCTTTATGGGAATGTGTTACTTTGAGGACCTCTGCCAGAACCAACATCATCTACTGCTGTTTGTAGACAGCCCAATCTGGCAACATAGTCCTGTCTAGGGACAAGTCAGATTTCTCTGTCTGAAGAAGTGTCTTGTATTAAGGTGATGATTTTATTCTTCATGTCAATACACAGAGGTTGGAGGTGGAAATAAGAAAGAGCTGCTTCTTGCTATCACCTCTGTTCCTTTTGCACTTGCGCTGTGGCCAAACTTAGAGAGTCTGTCAGACACACACACTGCCAAAACACTGAGTGGCTGTGCCTGGGAATGTAGGGAGCAAGAGCCAGCTCTGCACCAGCTGTGGAGCAGCTGCTGCCCTCTGGCACGTTGTGTGCTTGCTGTGTGGCGATACTCACTGTGACTGCAGCGCTGGGTTCTGACATGCAGCTTGGTCTCTGCAACACTGAACCACATTAATCCGCCCCCTTCCAGCTTTGTGCTCCATTTCCAAGGGTTTTAACTTCTGATGAATTTTGAGCTTGAGAATTAGTTTCTTTGGATGTAGGTAAAGGGACTGAAACACTGAAAAATGAACATGTTAGGAAAGTGTCTGTATTACTTGTGGAGAGAATGGGCTGCCAGTAGACAGAGGCAGACAGAGAACCTTCTCCTGCCTGGAATAGGGCAGGGTGTTGGGCAGATCCCGACAAACAAAACAGTTTGTGACAAGGAAAATTAAGTAACCTGTATTTTATTCTGGCAAACTCTATGAAGCCGCATCAGTATATCTCATAGTGAGCTTTACTTTTTCCTTCCTCTGAAAGGCTCTTTGGATTTAACATTGTGAACATCAGGAAATGAATGCTTAAGGCTCAGATTTCAGTGTCTCCCTGCACTGAATTTGTTGAGATGTGCAAAAGACACAGTAAACTGAGGCACTTATGTGAACTTTGAGGATTAAGGCTGTAATGTGGGCAGATGCTGGACAGGTTTCCCTTGAGTGGCGCTCCCAGTGTTCCTGTGAATGCCCTGTATAGCTGCAGGGCAGAGATAGTTATGCCAAAAGTGCTGTTAACCAGATGAGAAGAAATCCAACTCAGTCCACAGGCACAAGCCCTGACGAATCCAGAAGCCGCTTGAACGTTTTGGTCACTACAGTCTGCGATAAAAGCTCTCCTTGTTGCAGTTGTTTAACCAAAATCCGCACATCCATGTGCAAGCAGAGAGGTGGGCAGTGTTGCTAGGCTTTGTTTAGTGCTGAAGATTTCTCCTGAGATTCACACTATCTCTTTACTGCCCTTAAAAATTCAGTATTTAAAGCAGATTCCTTCTGTAGTCAGCAGAGATTGATGAACAGTTTTACTGTGTCCCATCTGAAGAGATGTGCTTAAGATGGAGTCAATGAATTGGTCCCTGACTCTCTAACCTTCCTAATATTTAATGGGTTTGATCCAGCCTGTTTGAATTTTGACATATGCAGTCAGGGGCTTTAGACATTACTCAGGTTCTGCTGGGTTAACAGTGCTCACAGCTCACATTTTCCCTCTTATCTGTGAAAAGCAAAGATTTATGTAGCTCAGCTGATGCGCAGTAGCTCAGTAAACCAGAGCAACTCAATTGACTTTTGAGAATGAGAAATGCAGTTAACTGCAATTTAGAAAATTCCCAAGGGATGTACCACCACTTGTTAACAGTGGGTTACTTTCAGAAAGTAGCTGGTCAATGTTCATCACAGGTAACAAATTGTGGAGTGGGAAGGGAACCCTGAAAGCCATCTCATCCATCTTCTACTGTAGCTACCTGTGTGTAGATGTTTATTCCTATAAAGATCTCCATTACTGGAGGTGTGCTGGCTTCATTGTCTCTGTAGTCTGAAAGCTCTTCCTAAGCTGAAGTTCAATTTCCCATGTCTTTCTGGATACTTGTTAGCAGTTCAAGGTAGGCAATTAAACTAGTGTATTAATGAACAACAAAATAAACCAAAAATTTACAGACAATATTTAAGTGGTCAAGAGATGAGAAAGGAGCTTACTAGTACATAGCTAGATTTTGACAGTGACAAGATAGTGACTGCCTACAGTGCTAAGGAGTTGTTTTAGGAGGTGCTTTGTCTGAGGAAGTAAGGTTAGACCATCTGCCTTTTTTTTTTAAACCAGTTTGCTTGTAAAAATTGCAAAGGACTTTTGAAGGGCTCTTCCAGACCAAGTTAATGAAGTATATTTAATTATATATTGATTTGAAGAGTAAAGAGAGTTTCAGCAAGACCTTTTTTGAATGTGTGCAAGACTCTCTCTGGTACTTGTGACCTGGTATTTTTTCAGTTAGAGTGATAGTCCCTTGGTGTTATAGATGGGAAGCAAGCTGTTTTAAAGCTCATTCACAGCCAGAGTTTTCTGGGAGGGTGCAAATTCTTCAAAAGCTCATTAAATTATTACCTTCATCCCAGACTGCACACTGCAAAACTTTTCCCCCTGGTCTTAATGTCACTGTCTGTTCAGGCTTATTATTACAGAGCAGATCACAAGATGTAATGTACTAACAGACTGTCACAAATATGGAAAGCTCAGAGCCCACATACCTATTATGGCTCCCATTACTCCAAACCATCTTGCTGCCAGCTCAGAGTTTCCAGGCAGGGCAGGGCAGAGTCCATTCACTAGTGTCTCTCTCTTGTGGCACAGGGGAACATGAAACAGTGCTCAGCAGATTGGTTCTCCCTGCTAGCAGGCTCTCCAAACAGGCAAACATGTTTGTCTGTCATTTCAAGGACTCTGGTTTTTTTGCTTAGCACACATATGCATAAATAGATCTCATCTTAAGATATCAAAGCTGGTTTGGGTCCTATTTGTGGCAGAAGCTAACTGCTAATGGAATAAAAATCCATAAATGTGTCTGCAGCTCTTTTCACCCAAGTGTTTAAGGAAGCTTTACCACAGACTATTCTCAGTTGTTAACTGTAATTATCCTTGTCGCATAAATGAGAAGACTGAGACACAGGAGACTAAAATGCTGCTCAAACTAGCAGCATGTGTAAATGTAAGCTTTGCCTCTTCCAAACGTGCTTTTTCTTGCTAGACTGTGCTGCTTCTGAAGTGAACAGTAGTGCCAGCATCCTTCAGAGTCATATCAGAGCTTTTGGTAAACAGATGAAAGAGCTGCTTAGCATGTATCATGTGCTATGACTTTTCATGTTTTTCTGAACCAGAAGGGCTCTGCATCTAATATTAACAGCTCACTGCTGATAGAGGGAATCAATAGTTCTCCCTGTGGCCAGATGCATGTAGAGGACTGGGTAACACTGAGGCTACAGATTCTTGGAAAGCCAAGGCATGTGATGGCCGCTCTCAGCACACTGGAATGAGACTGAGAGGCAGCACGTGGGTTGTATCCCGATGGACAGACCTCTCACTGACAATACACTTCATGCATTCAGGGACTGAATGTTTCCCTGCACCATGGCATGCAAGCAAGAACATGCTGTCTTTTCCCATTGTCCACTCTGTAAATTAAATGAAAAGACCCCAAGATTTCCTAGAATGATATTTGTCTCTGGTGTTGTAATGTTATGTACATACACATTGCACGTAACCCAATTTCTAAGCTACTTTGACAGAGTATCTCAACTTGCTATGTCAGGATGAGATCTCCTGTATGGCAGCTTACATGAACACTCCAGGTTAGGGGTTGAGCCCAGACAGAGGCCCTTCATTCTTAGGGAGAAGGCACAGAAGAAGAGATCAAGGAATAATGAAAGGTGATACAGAGGTTTAAATGTTGCAGAGTTTAAACAAGGAAATTTTTTTCTGCTTGGAGCCTTCTGCTGATGTGCCTGTAGTTTTGTGTTCATTAGATAAAGTTCCTTGTGTTTCCGTTTCCTTAAACCTACCACGAGAGGAATGCAACCCAAGTTGAAAAGGGAGATCTGTGTATATTTTTTAGCCAAGTATCCCGAAAGTCTTTCACAAATACAAAGTTAAGTTCAAAATAAGCTGGTGGGGTAGAAGGAAATACACAGAAATAGTGTCCTCTGCTCCAGGAATGTACTCATGTCTGGAACTGAATGTTACAGCATTGCTTTTTTCACAGCCTGGCAAAGCAGTTCACAGCAGGGTAGAGAGATCAACACTGCATACCTTTGAAGAAGCAATGGTGATGCACATTTGAAGAATGTGATTTACCCATGCTGAAGCAAGGAGATAAAATGTGTAAGGAACTGTGTTCCTTCAGTTTGCATAGACACTTGACAGCCTTTCTCTGTGTCCTTTGCCTTTGTGCTATGGTGGCAGAAGACTGATTCCAGAGACTGTGTTGTTTTGGCAGGGCAGCTCCAGAAGCAGCTGTGAGTGAAGTGTCTGCCTGCATCCAGCTGTTGTGTGCACACAGACATCACAGCTGCTGCCTTGCTGGATGTGGCTGGTTGGTTTCCACCCATGGGAAATACTTAGACAAGCTTACTTTGAGGTGTGTATCCCCCAAAAGATCTGATGCAGCGTTTCTAAACTTGCTGCTTAGATGTGAACGTGCCCCTGAATTTGTCCTCAAAAGGCAGAAGTGGTCTTGCTATAGTATCGTAGAACAGGGGTTCATGTGGTACCGATGGCTGCAGCACAAAGCACCAAGAGTATATTCAAAGATCAATTTTCTTTTTCAAATATAGAATAAGTCTCAGCAAAACCTTGAAAGTTGCTGTCTTCCTTTCCTCTTGACTGTACAGTTCTAAGTCTGGGTCTTCTGACAGGTTGAGAATAAATTATGACATTAAACTCCAGCTCTGTGGAAGATTAGACCAGAAAATACAGTAAGTATACTAGCTAATACTCAAATAGAACCCAGCAAGTCCCCAGTCCCAATACTACCAGGGTTAATCTGCTGAGAACACTTTCTATTATATATAGAAACTAGCTTTCCATCTCACAAGCTAGTTATAAATAAATACCTATTCCTTTTTTTTTTCTCTTCTTCAGGAGAGCCTGGCATGGCCCCAGTGAGCCTGATCAGCCTCTGCTGTGGAGCTGAATAACAGGCAGCTGCAAAGCCACTTAACAGGCAAACAGGCTGGCAAGCTGCAGCCCAGCTGCAAAGTAGGGACACAAGTTTTCCCCCTTGTTTCCCTCTACCTGTAGGTGAGGTGCTCTGAAGACAGCTGCAGACTAAGGATGGGCAATGTCCCTTTCTCCTGCCTGTGGAGGAGAACACATTGATGGGGAAAAGAAACTGGGTGCTTTGCTTGGTGTGTAGGAGAAAAAGGAGAAAAGTCGTGACTGAAATAGAACTGAAAGTGCTGAAGAAGTAGTTGCTGATGGTTTTCATTGAGGAGAGTTTGTCAGGCTTGGGTTTGCACAAATAGATAATACTGTGAGCAAGAGTTTGCAGATGTGCAGGCCTGCAGCTGGATGTGTACCCAGGGAAGGGCCATGTGAGTACAGGGAAACTGATGGAGAGAGAAAACCCTCAATATTTGCAGTTTGAAGGTGACTGGATCTGGTTTCACAACCTGCCTTTTTGGGTCTAACAACAGCAGAATCAGGACATTTATGTAATGTTTATCATCTTTTCAGAATACTGCTTAACAAATAAATCTGCTTAAGAAAGCTCGTGAATCGCTCAAGGATCCATGGAGAAACTATGTCTCTATTATTCTCATGCTACAAAGAGCTTCTGCTCTGAACAGATAACCTGTAACGCTTCTGTCTGTTCTACAACAATGGTAGTACTTTGGTCCCCCAGGGTGACCAGGGGCTGTCTGAGTAAAGAGCACAGTCTGAGGGTGTTGTCAGGGGTGGGCTGGTGTGTCCAGACCTTGTTCAGACATGGAGTGGAGAGGAGAAAGGTCACATGTATAAAGGGTGGAAACTGGACAGTGGCTTTGTGGCACTGCTAATATGGGCATAGGCAAATGTCAACATCCTCTTCACTCCATTTTCCTCATTGCAGCACTCTTGCAGGACATTGGCAAGGAAGACATGAATCCACACAGCAGGAGACCTCCTCTGGTTAGGGAAGCTTTAGATACATTCCTTTCCAAGAAGATTTCTGCCTGACTTTTTTTCTCTGGTCATCTTCATCTCAGAAGTACATGGATCTCAGTCTCAAAATCCATGGGATTGGTCTGAACTTGGTCTCTCCCATGGTTTCCAAAAGGTCTCGACACTGTCTTATGGGAGTTTTGCACTGAGATGTGCAGTTTGCCTATTCATTTGGCAGGTCTTGAGACAGGGGACCCAAACTGCACCTGCCTTGTTAGAAAATTCCTTTGAAAGGGTGCCTGTGAAAGCCTATGGCTACAGCTACACTTTTTAAAAGCCTGGTTTTGGTAATGAATGTGCCCATGCTCGGACTTTATAGTCCTATTTGAGCCCTAAGTTTTCTGCTAAGACTTGCAGCCTTGGGCCAAGCCTGAGGCCATTTCTTATGGTGATCTCTGAGACTGCATATCTTGTTTTGCTAAACAATATTGCTTGGACTTCCCAGAGCCTTTCTCTAGAAAGATTCAGGTTTTCTGAAAAAAGTTCAGACAGAAATGTTTGCTGCTATTTGCAGCAGCAAACAGCTAAGAAATCAAATGCAATGATTCATAATACAGATCAGCAAAAGGTAAGAACGAAACAGTTTCCTGAGGAAATATCCTAACAAACCAGAAAAATTTTGAAAATCATGATGTGTAAGACACTTAATAAAATTCATTTAAGCACAACTGACCCCTAAGGAATATACCTCTATATTTAATTCCTCTTAAGCAAGAGGCATTTTCTGTAGGGAAAGGTTGCTGGATGAGAGCTTTGTTCATCTTCCTTGGGGGGCAATGACACAGCTTTAAGTATATTCAATGCTGCCCAACATTCTGCAAAACTGAGTGGTTTTGAAAGATGGTTTATTTAACAGCTTAAAAAAAAAATCAGTAAAAGGATTGCTGCCTTACTTTAAGATATCAGTTCCAGGCAGAACTGAATGGAAGAAATTATGTTCCTGTTACCTACTTCTGGCGCTGCTCCATCCCAGCAGAAAAATTTCCTACTGCCTTCTTCATCATACTCAGGTCACCTAAAAAAACAGAGCTGTCAGTCACATGGCTATGCCCTGTATCATGACACTGCAGAACCATTTAAGAATATGTTACACTTACAAGTTATCTTGAAGTGATCACTACAATCTGGGAACCTGAGAAAGACTGAATACAGTTTTTACCTCATATTCTGATGTTCATTCCAGGGAACTAATTCTAGTGCTTAGCATAAATACAACTATCTTGTTTCTCACAAAGGTGCAGTTATACTAAATTAAGAATGCTGGAATGACTAAGAATAATTATTCATCGTGATATCGTACTGAATTTTCAGGAGTCAGGAAGATGACTTCCCTTTTAAAAATAAAAATTGCATGAACAGACCATATTTGGCATTGCTATTAGTAAATTTGGAAGATGAAGCAGACAGAGTAATTACTTCTTGGTAGCCTGAAAAACCTCTGCTCATGGCAAGGGCGTTGGGACTAGAAGATTTTTATGAGCCCTTCCAACTCAAACCATTCTGTGATTCTATGAAAACACTGATTTTATTTTTTTTTTCCCTTCCCTCTTACTCAGTTGCCTGAGCTGTCAGTGGTGGTGAGAAATGGACCCTGCAGGGGCAGCAGAGAACAGGTGTGTTCCAGGAGAATGGGGAAAAGGCTGTGCTATGTGTCACTGTTTGTGACAGTGTTATTAATCAAAATAATGAAAGAGCTTAGAGCTGACTCATGAATGAAAATAACTGGGTAATTAGCAGCAGTGAACATTTATTTAAGAAAAACAGGTCCCTTAAAATTAATCCAGTTAGACTGACAGGTTATTGATTGGCTGATGGTGACACTGTAACACACTGACAGTCTCCTCTTGTACAGGCAAACACCCAGCATTTTAGTTATGAAAATCCATGGGCCAATGTGCCAGTCTTTAGAGGTCTAGAAGGGCTAAAATGGCCACTGGATTGACAAAGTCTGCTGCTGCTGCTGATAGGTTCAGTTTTCTCTGGATTCAGCACCACTGCCCAATATTGGGCCCCATTCTGTAGCACATTCTTTGGAAATTTGTCAGTTAATTGGGGTAAGTTATGAGCAGAGCCATATGAGTGAGTGGAAGCTGATCTGCTTGCCTAAAGGTGAGAATCTCAAGGAGGACCACAAGAAAGCAAAGGGCAGCTTGGAAATGAACTTATGTAGTCATAAAGATACAACTGCATTCAGGGGCTGAAAGCTGAAACCAGTTGAATTAGGCTCATAAAGAAGAGTTGTTAACCCTTGTGGTAAATTCTCCTCCGTCACTGGCTGATATTTTTGTTGGTTGGGTACTTTTCTAACAGAAATGCTGCAGTTCAACCAGGAGCTAATCCAAAGATGTGTTGTGTCCTTCAAGTCACATGGGACAGTGGTCCTTTCTGGTCTTGCAAGGTATCAACCACAGATGGGTTGAAAACACAGAGTTCCTGTCTGGGATCTGAGCTGTGTATTCAGTTTGGTGACGTTTGGGTTAAATATAACACAAAATGAATACATTATAGTGTGTTTATTCTTGTCATTTTGCTTCGGGACACCAACTGTGGGAAAACCACAAAAAGTTTGGCTTCTTCCTGAGCTCAGGCAATAGCCCCCATCTCAGAGGCAAGATGGCACATGAAACATTTTCTGTTTTCAAGCATTCCCTGGAAACTGGGGGATCAGGTGCATCTTTCCTGCGGTCATGTAGAACTGTGTCGCTAACTCAGTGGCTTTTTAGCAGAGTTTGGTGAGGAAGGACAGATTCCCTAATGCTTGTCTATGCTTTCCTTACTATATTGCTCATGTTACCTAGAAAGCCCAGTGATGTAAGCAAACCCCTGGATGGAAAAGATGCCCCTGGTCTCATCTGCCATCCTGCTCTGTAAGTGTTTTCATTCTGTTACCAGTTTCCATGGAAAGAAGGTTGTTTGGGAGAATAATAACCACGTATGCAGAGGGCTTGGATGTGTGTCCTTAGAATGAGGCAGCTGGATCCCCTCCCTGGCTCACACTGGCATTTTCTGTTGTGTGGTGGCTTTGGCACCATGAAATATCAGGTTTCAAAATGGAAATGGCCTGGCATTGTTTAGGACTGGTTCCAGGAAATGCCTTTTGCATAGAGGCACTCTCTCTTGCTGCCCCTTCTCCATGACCTCGTGAGCAGAAGTATCTAAAATAGGTCATTGTTATGCATGCAGAGAACTCTGTTCCCTAAGCTCCCTTGGTTTCCAAGTAAATGAGCTTTGGAGGTAAGTTAGCAAAAGAGGCTGATTCATTAGCAGCAAGGGAAATCTGTGTGTTGGAGGGGTGCCCAGCTGCCCAAAGGGATTTGCGTAGTGACACACTCCTCAAATCTTAATAGAACAAGCTGAGTGATACACACACAGGCTTGAACTGTATCACAATCACGTGCTTGCTAGGCTCATTTCTTATTTCACGGGTTTCTCTGGAGAGTATCTGTTGCTCCAGTCCTTCATAGGGATTTAAATCTGTAAGGGAAGGAGTCACAGTGCGTATCTTATAATGTGAGAAAACTCTGTATCTGTTTACTTTTCCAAATTAGGTCACCTTGTAAGGCAGTTCTGGATGGAGCTTGTCCCTGCAGTTATAGAGGCTGTAAATAACATAGGTGTTCCAACATGTTTGACAGGATTTCATTGCACCATCACTATTCCATCTGAATATCATATCTCAAATTAATAACAAATTAATTTTATTTGCTGAAAGACCCCAACTGTCACCCTCTTGTCCCGGATGAGATAATTTTGGGCAGTTATTCACTTAAAGGAGGAATAGGGCCAGCACATTCTTCTGGCATTATTACCAAGGGCAGGCTTGTGCAGAGAGATGACTGCTCTCCTTTGTCGAATCATCTGGAGCTCAGGGAAGAGAATTCAGTCTTTTTGGAGCATCTTCCGCCTCTTTGTTGGTGCGTCAAGCAGGGGTGGGGGTGCCAATTAGTGCCAGTGATGAGATGGGCACTCATCCACGAGATCAGAAATGGAAATGCACAAACTGCTCTCACACAGGACGCTGAGCAGCTGCTGGATTATAAAGATCCTGGATTATAAAGGCCCCTCCTGACCTGACAAACATTTGAACTATTGACCTAGAAGTGAAAAGCTTGAAATCCGTGCTCAAACCACAGAAGAAATAGGACTTGTGGAGCTGTGAACTCTCATTCCACATTCAGTTGCTGCCCTCTAGTGGCAGGTGGAGAGTGGAAAGGCCTCAAGCAATATAAATACCTTGTCGTCGGGAGTCTAGAGTGTGGGAGAACCTGTGCAAATAGTTCTTATCACAGTGCTGGAGAAGCGTGGTGATTTAGGCTGACTTTATTCCTCTAAAGAATAGTTTGACAAGGGACTGTTGTGCTGCAAATCAACAGAAAAATGTCCCACTACAAACACCAGGTCTTCACACTGATTTTGGTCTTCCCTGCTGGTTTATTTCCATATGTGAAGTCTGACGGAAAGTCTGATTGTAACCTGGCTTGCCAACTGTCTTAAGGGTAATAATAACTGAGGTGGGTGCCTATGACAAGAGGAGGTTATGAGAGAAAGTAGGTAGGAGATGGCACTTTTAATTTCTTAGTACCACTGTTACACACAAAACATCTGGACTTCCCAGAACTTTGTTACAGAAGGAGAAGGAGGTGAAGACAAGAACAAAATTAACTCAATTATCTAGAAATTATTTGGCCTGAAGGCTAATAGACAATAAAACTAACTTTCTTTCAAATATCCCATAAA
Organism: Sclerurus mexicanus; assembly: GCA_013396755.1. NCBI lineage: Eukaryota > Metazoa > Chordata > Aves > Passeriformes > Furnariidae > Sclerurus > Sclerurus mexicanus. The sequence goes on from VWZF01004261.1 coordinate 1,167,300, forward strand.
GGAAAAAGCAAAGAGAAGGAGAGATGTCTCCTTCTCCACCTTAACCAACTCCAGGATGTTCTTGCTTTGTTTTCTCTCTCTAAACTCCCAGATTTATGAGGCAAAAAGTATTCATCATATATTGGTTTTGCACTGCCTGTTTCTGTCTACATGCAGATCTCCAAATAATTCTTGTAGATCACACTAGCTAACACTGTCTCACAGAGGAGATAACTTAGGGACTGCATATTTCTTTATGCATCCCTGATCTGCAGCCATTGGCTATCCAGATGCATGTCCCATGATGGCTCTAAAGCCCAGTGAGCCATGGAGCAGCTTCCAACAGCCTTAATGCAGCCTCAGTGGTGACATGGAGCTTGCATGGCCCAGCAGTCAAACAAAGTCTGTCACCAGGGCTAACTGAAGTCATAAATCAAGCTTTATATTTGAGAAATGTCTCCAGTAGTCCCTAGTCACCCAAGTAATGCCATTTTATAACAGAAAACTGGGAAGGAAAAAATGTCCCATCCTCAGACACAATATTGGAAAAAGCTGTATAATTCCATTCTTCTTGGCTGAAGGAATAATTGTTGGAAAGAAAGTCCAATAGTGAAGCAATGTGGAGGAGAGGAAAAGAATGCCAAACTTCTTTTTTTCCTGCTGGAGGAAGCAGTCTTCAAAAGCACTGTGGAGAGAAACAGAAATGAATAGAGTGAGTCCCCAAATGCCCTTGTACCTGCTGGTGCTACCTGCACGTCTGTGAGAGAGCAGAGAAAAGCAGCACACGTGAATATTGACTCTGTGGGGAGATAAAACATTTTGTCGTGAAGTTGCTCAGCTTTGTGCCAAGAGGCGCTTCCCAGGCTGCAGGGAGCAGCTGATCTATCATATCTAAAGAGTCACAGGAGCTCTGTTTGCAATCAAGGTCTGGCCACTGTTCCCTTACGTCAAAGCCAGGATCTATCTAAACACTGCTGCTGCGCTTCCGAGAAAGTGCAGCTTTGTGCCACTGCTGAAAAGCAGCCTACTCAAATATATACCCACTGAGGATGCACCGGGAATTTCAGCCTGGTACATGAGGTCAGGCTACACAAGCCAAACAGGTCCTCTGCACACAGAAAGAGGTCTGACAGGGAGCTGGGAGCTCTTGTAGCTGCTAGTTAGGCCCAGGTGGGAGATCCCTGGTAGAACAGTTATATTCTTGACCTGGAACCATTACTAAAATGCCCTTGTCAGTCAAGTTCCTCAGGAAAGTTTCTGCTTGTTCTGTAGATATTTTTCTTTGAAGCTCAGTGGTAAAATGATAGGAGAATAACAGATCTAAAACTGTCTTGGCAACGTTGTTACTTTTTAAAAGCATGTTCCTTCCCCTCTTATTTCTCACAGTAACACGCTGTCTTCTGACCACTCTCAGGGAAGCATCAGTTGCAAACTGAAGACATAAAATTACACCAAGTGAGCTGAAATTTAAGCCTTGCTGCCATTACAGAGTGACGTTCAACAGTCAGCGCGCACCCTCAACACGCAGCAGCTGCAGGGCTTCATTACTGCCACTTACAAAAACCTTCAACTCCTTTCGGTGTGCCCTGCTTTGAGTTAGAGGCACAGTTTTATCTGCAAGAGCCCTCTAGTGTAGCATGACATCTGAGAGACTTCTGCAGGATATAAATCTGCTCTGGTACTGAGGTATGATTTAATATCCTCAATTGTTCTGGAAATTTGAGCTGCATGATTCAGGACACTTGCATGAGTACGGTTGCTTCAGTGCTTAATGAGATTTCTGTGCTTAAATGTGATGGAAGCTGCAATCATATTTCTAACACGCTGGTTCAGAACGGGAAGGGGAGAAAAACCAAATCAACAGGAGTTTTGGTGTAGGCATGCTTTTACATAGGAAGCTTGCAACACGAGCTCTTGCAAATGCCAAAATAAGGAGGAAAAAACCCCAAACAAACAAACAAAAAACACACCTAAACCCCAAAAAACTAAAACGAAACCCAAACAGAGGAAACGTCTTTCCGCAGCCCTTAATTGCAGCCTCCAGTCTGCGCTGCCCACGCTGAGAGCTGTCACCCTTTCCGTGCCATCCACCACGGGCTCTGGGGGCGGCAGGAGGCCCGGAGAGGACCCGGCGGGGAGCGAGGGGACCTCGGGGCACCCCGAGCTCTGCCTTCCAGGGGGCTGCTCCCCGA